>JAUYWG010001094.1:0-10091 GCA_034779775.1 Enteromius afrohamiltoni
TGTTTTCAGGATTGACTCAAAGTCTGTTAACATCTCTGTAGTTAGATCAATTTGCTCAATAATTTATCTTTGACCTTTATTTTGTATATTTTAATTATACTGTGTTTTAAATAAAATACAAATAATAATAAAAAAAAAAAAATCTCACATCTCCTCTATATTGAAACACTATATTGTTTTCCCTGAAAAAGTAAGTGGAATCAAATCATTGTGAAGTAAATATTCTAGCCTAATAGACTGGTTACTCAAAAGTATTGTGCAGGACTATTAAGTATGAGTTAAATGGTCTTACTTCAGCTAGTTTTATTTTCACAAAACCTACTAACCACGCATATTTTTTTCCTAAAAAATGCAAACATGTAAATACATTTTGGTCACATATTATTATAGAGAAGTTTGTGCTGATTACAAGAAAAATACAGGTTGGTCAATAATATGTTCTAAGTAGCTGGAAAAAGCTCAAATATCAGAGCATGTCCAAACATCTCATGGGTCCCAAAATCACCTCAGACCCCAGAGGGTTAACAGTTCCACAAACTCAGCTGCTGAGCACCAGACTCCTGAGTCGGTAAGATAGGCCATTCTTGTCCTTCAAGGAGATGGAAAGGGGGTCCTTGATGCCAATGATTCGGGGAAGCAAGGTAGGAAAAAGATCTCCCTTTGGTGAGGTCATTGGCAGGGTTCTCTGTGGAACCAACATAACGCCACAAGCACTGATCAGTAAGTTCCTGGATCTCTGTAATCCTATTGCCAAAGAAAACACTGTAATGACAGGACTTGGACTTCAGCCATTGAAGGACCGTAGTAGAATCTGTCCACAGCACGGTAGCATGGATAGGCAGGGTCAACTCCTTCAAAAGCAGCTTCGCAAGCTGAGCTGCAACCAGGTTCCCACAAAGCTCCAATCGGGGTATAGAATGTACTCTCCTGGGGGTAAGACAAGATCAAGCAATAAGGAAGGAAATGTAGGTTTTACCAGCAGGTTCAACAGTATGTAGATAAGCTACGGCACCATAGGCTTGCTCAGAGGTGTCTGAGAAGATATAGACATTGTGGGTAATGCCATTCATCCTAACTGTAGAGGGAACATAAGGCAGAGGGAAAGATACATTGGGAAGACGACGATGTTCTTCTTCACACTGCTTCAAGAAATGGAGAATATCAGAAGGTAGGTTAGGTAGGTAGGATGGTAGGTCCCATCCTCTTTGTTTGTCCAAAAGGTGTTTAACAATCAACTTTGCATGGGTTGTGAAAGGAAGGAGCAGTGCCAGATGGTCGTACTGTGCATCAAGGACTCTATAGATGTTCTGCAAGGTAAGGGTCTCATAGATCACGGGTCGATGTTTATACGATAGGGTATCAGACTGCCAATTCCAACTCAAACCTAACGTAGACTCAGGAACATCAGCCTTTTCCTGCGTCAGTCACAACTCCACACTGATCGCTCAAGCCTCAGGAGGAAGGTGCCTTAAGGCATCTGGGTCATTGCAGGCCCACTGCCATATCTCAAATCCACCCACTGAAAGCATATTGCACAAGCGATTGATCAAACTCCGGGCTGTATCAGCGGTAGGTAGACTCTGGAGGCAATTATACATGTAGAAACTTCTTTCTACAGAGGAACGGATCTCCTCATCTGCTAAGGGGTGCTGACGAGTGTGGTGCTGGAGTGCATAAATCGCACAACAACAATTGAAGGCAAGACAAGACTTCCCATTGTGGCTAACAAGGTGGTGAGGAATGTACTCTCAGGGTTATCAGAAACTGAATCAGGGACAATCCAAACAGCTCCAGTCTCAAGGAGTTTACGTGTGTTCTCTGTCATCTCTGTGCAGTAAGTCTCAGCTTTCTTAGGATTTTTCAGCAGACACCGCTCCACACTGCAGAGATTAGGTAAGATGAATTCACGTGGAGCATTCAGTAAAGGTATGTCTTTATGACAAAGAAGAGGAGTGGCCAAGCGACGAACACCCTCTAGCTCAAGAGTAATAGTAGTTGAAGGGCTGCCAGATCTTTCTTGGATCAAGTTACTTCTTTGCCCTCATGGTAAGGCAACTGTATCCAACTGCCACAATCTCTGATTAGCGGGTACGAACAACTACTGGCGCTCCTGGGCCGCCCCATCAAACAGGTTCAGTGGGGGTGATGAGGTGAGGTTGATCAGAACCTATTAGGAGCAAGGGCTGGACGTCAGTAAGGGTTTGAATAGGAAGGCCCCTTAAGTGTCTATATTTCCACCTTAACTGCTCCATTGAGTAGGACTGGCTTGACAGGTTGAGGCGATCAGCAGTAAAGGCGTGACTGATCTGAAAACTGATCTGTGGTCGATAAATTGGAGAAATCTTGAAGGCAATGGCACAGCCACGAATAACCTGCACATCATCTCTGACGGTCCATAACCGGAGGTCTTACCCAGGAATACCCAGGAAAAGTAGGATTGTTCTCTCAGGCCCATCATCCCAGAGGTAAGATCCTCATAACTCAGGTGCACTGGTAATACTTTAAGCATCACACGGCCGCTAACGGATGGCTTATCCACAAAGAACCTGTTCGAGGAGGAACTTGTAAAGCAACTCTTCTCTGCAGCTGCAGATTCCCCAGCAGAGGAAGGACTGATGTTCACATCGTGAAGGGAATGAAGATGTAGGCCATGGCAAAGACTGCAGGGCTTCTTCAAATTACATTGGGCAGCATGGTGGGCCCTGGAACAATGCCAGCAACGATTGTGACTACGGATCCAAGTCTTAACTTGATCAGGGGTAAGCTAAGCAAAGGAAGCACACTGACTCGCACACTGAGCGCTTAGTTGCATCCCAAAATAACGCTTCGTTCTAACAAGCTTTGTTGGCTGCTTGGAACCTCTACGATGTATGGAAGACTCCACTGTGGAAGGGGACAAGTATTAGGTTGATGACGCTCCAACTCCATGCAGGATATTAACCGATCTCTTGCTAGCATGTGAGCTCTTAGAAATCAACTTTGCATAATAACTATGACACCAGGTCTCATAACAAAGCCAGTTAGAAAAATCAACAAGGTTAGGGGATGAACCAGGTTGACCAGGCAATGAAAATCTGCTCTCTACTCTGGGGGAAGTTTACTTAAAAGTCGTGCAACATGAGAACCACAACTCAACTCCAGCTCTTCATCACGTTCTAAGGTTCTTAACAGGCCGACTAGGGATTTGTAGAGCGAATCTCTGGAAAGCTGGGATGTCACCTCGTCTGATGTCAGGACTGTCAAGGACACTAGCTATCCTTCGCAAGGCTAACTGGTGTGGCTGGCCGTACTTGCCACAAAGAGTTGATATAGTATCTGTGAAGGGAGTAAGAGAATTCAAGTTAGTATCAGCTATCATTCTGGCTTCCTCCAGCTTAAGGTGGTCTACCAGGATCTGATACTTAAACAACTCGATGCCATCTGGGAGCAGATTCTCCAGAGCGATGTGAAGGTGAGCAAACTCACTAGGATCTGGATGCATAAACTTAGAAATGGTAGGAGGGGGGCTACGATACACTGACTCAAAGGAAGAGACTGCAGAGTGCACCCTAGGCTCTGACTGAGAACGAAAGGCCGTGGGGGGAGGATTAATAGGAACTGACTGACCACAGGCAGGTACAGGTTTGGTACTAGATGTGAACATCTCTCTAAGATCCTGAAGACTGGGAGGCGGAGGGAAATCAGCGGCATCAGTAACACTAGACCTGGGATGACACAGATGAGTGGTCGAGAGCATGACTGGATACTGCTGAGACCCTAATGCTACAGGCCGATAAGAAGTATCTGTGTCAGACAACTTGATGACAGCTAACTGTTCAGCTAAGGTATTATCAGGCTCAGGCCAAGGCGGCGGGGGAAATCAGGAAAACGATCGAAGTTAATTACCGGAGTGGATGCACGGGGCTTCTCTGAAGAACTGGGCAACTTGAAGGTTGAACGCTGGCTTTGCTATGGTCTGCCCGAAGTGACTCTGCTGCTTGAATTAATGCTTGAATCTCTGCATGCGCTGCTGTCAATTCTCTCAGGTCAGCTTTTAAGGCTACACGCTCATATCGCAGGTGTTGTAACCCAAGGAGTTCGGCAGGAGCAATTGAATCAGCCATCAAAGGCGAGGTAGGGACCAGTTTAGGGTACACAGCAGGTTGGGTAGGCGGATAACTGTTTATCAGGGAAGGCAAGCCATCAGGACCAGACATGGTCACCACCAGGAAGGGTAGCACCCGGTGGAAATGACAGGGACCAAGCTGGCACAGGCGTATCCATGATGCAGGAAACATCAGGAGGTGAGAGATGTCTACTTTGGGGATACTGCAGCTCATACTGTTCGATGTAGGTTGGAGGACGAGTGAAGTGCTTTGGGGCAAGCTCCACTGACAATCTCCTCATCCGATTCCATCCTATTGTCACATGCCCATTGTCACACTCTGTGGCTCTCCCCGGAACGCAGCAGCGGGAACCCCCACCTGAATACTAGCGTGCCACCCGGACCCTTTTTCTCCCACGTACCTTGTTCAGTTCCGCCTTTCCGCTTGACCTACTTTCTGGACTATTTAAGCGTGCACGCCACGCTTACAAGTTGTGAAGTCTTGATTTCCGTTGGTGTCATTTCTGAGCGTTATCCCTGTCTGATTTTCTGGTTTTGTTTGGACTGTTTATCGTTACTCTGATTCTCGCTGCCTGCCCCTGACCATTTCTGCCTGATTGTTTGACTACGAACTCTGTCTTGCCCTTGTTACTTCTGTCTGCCTTGTTTACGACCCCTGCCTGTACGACTTCCCTTAATAAAGCTGCTTATGGATCCGAACGTCTCTGGAGATTCGTCACACCTATCAGAAAGGAACACACATCCGGCTCGAATGTTGGAGAGACCTTTGACTGTCAGGCTCTGATTTGCAAATGGGTATGTGAACCCCCCTGGGTGCTGGTTAGAGCACAATATTATTTAAGGAGGAGGAGACAGTAGAATGGGTTTCAAGAATGTATTGAAGGATTATAGTCGGTTTACAGGCAGTACAGGCATTAGTCTGTAACACAAGAAATACAATAAACAGTAATAAGTAACAATAATCAAAGCATATACACAATAGTAACATCCATTGGCATATAAAGGCAGCTCAAGCACCTTAATCCTCATGAAAACACAATCTAAGGATTATAAGAAAAAGAAAAGGTATACTGCACACTATAACAATAAATGGTCATCTTAACATAGTAAACATTCCTCTATTGCTGGCTATAATCACATCAGAACGTGATCGCTATTTGGTATATATATATAGACAGCTCAGAATAATCTTTCACATCATTAAGTGAAGTTACAATGATTACTATTTAAACAGTAATATACATCAATAAAAAAGAAAATTCACATCTCGAGCAGCTGTAAGGTTTAAAGAAATTTAATCCTCCCGGGAAAGCTGGAGGAGGATACCCCGCACGCTTGCAGTTGGCACACAATAAAACTAATCTGAGATCTTCAAAGACAAAAAACTCTGACCCTCAGGACAGAAAACAAACACCCTGTGATTTTATGGTCCATCATTTATTAGTGTCCTGCATTTGCCCAATCAAATTGTGAATACATGAAAAGTTCCCTAAAAACACCTGCGAGGAGTCGGCTTCCCTTGAAATATGATTGCCAATGCCCCATCCCACAGTAATCTGATAATGCTCAACACCATTGGATCAGAGCACTGTCAAATCACCTGTGTCACTGCTGATTCGTCATTTTAGCAATGTTCAACACCATTTCAATTAATGAAATTAATAAGAAAGATGAAGAGAATTACTCAAACAAAAATTTGTTTTCAGAATTACAAACCTCACAATGATACATCGCTGCTGTTAGCCAGCAGCTCACCTAACAATAGCAATGCTACAACGGTGCTTTTAAACAGCACCGCGGCTAACATCAGCCAAGCAAAAAAGCCAGAGTCAGCACCTATGCCTACTTCGAACACTTTGAGAGAGGGTGATGACAATGCTGCTTCTTCAGCACAAGACGTTAACTATGGTGAGCACTTTTAAATAACATGACCTTATTATGTTTATGTTAATATATGTCCGGGTTCACTCTCGAAATTCAATGCCCATCATTGTATGCTATGGGAGAAAAACACTTCATGTTAGTCTCACACATAAACAAGAATCCCAAAGCTGAACAGATAAACAATATGCTTTACTAGTTACTACAAAATAAGTTTATTAATTCCTGTACCCTTTTAATTTTGTACATTTTATTATCTGAAAAATAGATTTTAATGAATAATTTAATGACTTATTCAATTAGATTTTAATTGTTTTATTACTGGATAATTACCTAATTTTGAACAAATCTCTTGAATGAAAGATTCAGTGACAAATAAATTCAGATTTCCCATTGATTGTAGATATTTGCTGATACAAAGGTATGCCAATTCAGAGTTCTTTGTATTGTCCCCCTGAGAATTACACCCCTGCTTAATGTAGGCAAAAAGCATGCTGTTGTCAGTTTGTGAAGTTAAACCATACAGTAGACACAGCTTCATGGGAGTATAACACTATTTTTTTTTCTTTTTCTATTTCTGCTTTCAATATAATATGTATCTCAATTACTTGAAAGCATCCATTATTTTGACAGCTACATGTAGGTTCCAATTAACTTGTTAGTGAGACTGTTTGACTTTCTTGAGTCAACTAAATTCAGTAATGTTCAGGTTATGGTAACTATTTATGTTGTTACATTTATAGCCCATAATTAAAGTTCTGTATTTTTATTTTTGTAGACAACAATAATGACTGGCCAGATCTGTGGACAGTTAAACAAAAATAAACATTTGTAATCCAAAAACCCCTGAATAGAAAAATATGGTAGGTAGTTGACTTACCACTTGTACAGCTATCTTTGTGAAGGCCAGTTTAAATTTTAAATTATTAGAGTGAGGACAATTTTGTAAAGTGAGGAAATTTTGTCTGGTCCTCACTTTCTGAGAGCCAAAAATACTTAATTTTAGGGATCAGGTTATATAAATGGGTAAAGGGTAGGTTTAGGGTAAGGAGCTAGAGATTGCATTGTGTCAGTGTCCTCACAAAGATAGCTACAGTATACAGTGTTGAATTTGTATGAGCCCATGTCTGTGCATATGTGTGCTTGTATGTATGTGGGAAAAATGGACACTACATGCATACAAATATGACTACAGTAGTTACATTGTTTGTTTATACTTCACATGGTGTCTGGTTTGTAGTAGTGTGAACACCCTTGGGATCATCAAGGAGCAAGGTGCATCTCTCTCAAGAGAATGGATGAACTTTGGATGAAAATTGTCCATGGAAGTAGAGAGACAAGTTTTCTCAAGTTTTGCCTTGAGAAATAAGGTGAGGAAACATCCTTTGTTCAAGGCACACACTCAATGGCAGAACAAAAGAAATAAGTGGCCATTGAGAACGCAGTGGCTATGACTGAGTCCTACATCATTTTCTGACTATGAGAGTCTCATTGAACCGCAAGAACTGAATGATGTGAAAATGGGTTCAGTACTTCATTCCTGATACAGTGCTACACAAATAAATATGAGGTATTATGTATAGGTTTCACTTGTTGAACAGAATCTGTTTTCAGGATTGAATCAATGTCTGTTCACATCTTTGTAGTTATATCAGTGTGCTTAATAATGTGTCTTTGACCTTCATTATGTATATTTTAATTATACTGGGCTTTAAATAAAATACAAATCATTTCGAAAAACGAAAAATTCTCACATTCATTGTTACCTGAATCTCAGGCCAACCTTAGGACCAGAAATAAGTCACGCTTCCTTGTTCAAGAAAAGCAGGTGAGCGAGCTCTGCGGGAAACACTTAATCATCCGACAAAGACAAACAGGGTGAAATAGAGACGCTAATCAGCGTTGAAAGAAAACAGGTGTGCTTAGGATCAGCGCGGAGCTGATTGCGACAAGCGGCAACTGAAAGACAAATAAGGAAACTGAAAGAACAACAGGCAGAAAGTCCAAATCAAACCCGGCTCGTGACAAATAGACTGGTTACTTACAGCACTGTGCAGGACTATGAAGTATGAGTTAAATGGCCTTATTTCAGCTAGTTTTATTTTCACAAAACTTACTAACCACGCATAATATTTTTTTCCTAAAAATTGCAAACATGTATGTTTTAAGGCGGTTGATGCAGTGGTTAACAAGCAGTCAACTCCAAAGTAGTCCATGGAAAATTTTATTCATTTACCATACGGCAAAATTCAAAAAGAAAGGTGAACAGCCAAAAGTCCATTACATATCCATTTCGAAAGACAAAAAAGGGAAAAAAAGGAAAAGTAGCAAACAAAACTATTCTCACTTTCAAATCTATGCATAGGTAAATGTACACAGTTAACTACTAGTCTAACAAACACCCCTCTTTCTTCTCTTTCCCACCAAACTTCTCATCAAGCTTTCATAGTTTAATCTCCCCCTTCATTTTCAAACTATCCAATCATAACCCCTTAGCTGCTCATTGCCTGTTACACAATTCCACATTTATTATCCTCCCCTTTCAGGAAGACACAATCAGATTCCAGTTCATGGCCCCTCTTTCTAGGCAGTTTTCAGTACTGGTAAAATAAGAAAACACAAACATCAATACACCAACATTATTTGAGCAACATAACAGTCACCATGGAATGTGCACCTTCTGTGTGACTGTTAATTAAAGAAACTTAGCTTACAATAAAGATCTTTTCAAAATCTTATCAAAACCTTTGTTTTGAGTTCTTTAATCTAAGTATCTATATTCATCTATATTAATTTTGGTCACATATTATTGTAGAACAGTTTGTGCTGATTACATGAAAAATACAGGTTGGTCAATAATATGTTATAAGTAGCTGAAAAAAGCACAAATATCAGAGCATGTCCAAACATCTCAAGGGCACCAATATCACCTCAGACCCTAGAGGGTTAAAATTGGGAGTTGTGCAGTGTCAGTGGTCTGAGTGTCCCCTTTTCTCTGCCTTGTTCCCATTTTGCTTTATCAAATGACTCCCCTCTTTCATACACATCCTCATTACTGTCAAACAACTTACTTCTTCTCTCTGACTTATTTTCCTCTTGTATCTTTCTTCCTGATTCCATAATTTTGTTTAGATTTCTCTTTCCTTTCTTCTCATTTCTTCTAACATTTCCTCATATCCTGTTTTTCCTTCCTGTTTATTTTTCATAATTTCTAATGCTATACGTGCCCGTCTATGTCAAGATCCTGCCTGCATATTTGTCTTTTTGTTTTGTGTCTTGTCCAGTGTCGGCACATGGCTTTGTTTTTGTCACCCATGTGCTTCCCTAGTCCCTCCTTCTTGTTTCCTCTCTACCACAACCTCTCGTTAGCCTTGTTTCCTCTCTACCACAACCTCTCCTTCTTGTTTCCTCTCTACCACAATCTCTCGTTAGCCTTGTTGATCCCTTGTGGTGTTAATTGTCTGCAGCTGTCCCTCATGTGCTTTCCTCCCTATTTATTGTACCCTTGGCCCTATTGTCCTTTGGTGGTTTGTGTTGTCACACTTGTCTTGTCTCCCTCTCGTCTTGTCCTACACTTTCTTGTTTCTTTTGGTCTTGATCTTGGTCCCTGTGTCTATGGATGGGGCTGAGTGTTGTCTTGTGTCTTTGTCTTGTCTAGTCCTTTGTACTTTCATGGTTTGTCTTGCTCCTTCTCTTGCTTTTAGTTTGTATTTGCTTTTGATTTCTTTATTTTAGTTCTCCTTTGTCTTGATGTCTTGCTTTGTGCTTTTTCTTATTTAGTTGATTGTCTTGTTTTGCTCCTTGTTTTTAGTTTGAATTTGCTTTCTTGTTTTTTTTATTTTAGTTCTCCTTGTCTTGATGTCTTGCTTTGTGTCTTTTTTCTTATTTAGTTTGATAATTTAGTCCTAGTCAATGACTTTTTGTTTTACTGTGTTTTTTTTGGATTTATTATTATTAATTTATTTTATTTTCCCTCCCACCTGTTTTTTGTGTATCTTTGTTTCTGTGGAGCCTGGTCTTGTCTTTTTGTTCCAGAATTCCCATTTCCCACCACTGGTTTGATATAGACCGGCACGTACAGCGTTTTGTATATATATATATATAT
>JAUYWG010001095.1:0-10087 GCA_034779775.1 Enteromius afrohamiltoni
CACCTTTCACTTTGAAATTATTCAATAAACTGTTTAAAACTTATCTGGTCTCTCGTCTCCTGAACTGGGTGTTACAGCCGTGTTTCCATTACCCTTCAAATTGCGCAAATTACAATTGAAAGTTAAACTCCCATACATTGCAAAAAAGTTTTTACACTCACATGAGAAAAAAACTGCAATGGAAAGTTTTTTTTTTTTTTTTTTTTTTTTTAATTTACAGGTCACATGACCAGACCAGATCTAGCTGGTGCTTTGTTTTGCATTTTTTTACGTGTTGTTTATTGTTGATCTGCTTAGAATAGGAGTTTGTTATAAGCAGAGTATTACAACTGAGTTTCTCCGCTCACATCAGATCCCGATGGATATAACAAGGAGTCCAGGCTCTCTGTGGACTATCATCTCCGCAGTGAGCTGATGAAGGTGCATGGAGAGGAAGCAGTAACAAGGTTGTGGAGCCAGCATGCTAGCTAGGCTATAAAGGGAGCAACCCAGGCCACCACTTCCAAGCCTTTTTCTGACAAACCCCAGATCACTCGCCAATAAGATGGATAAACTGAGGCTACAGGTTGCGACTAATAACATCATGAAGGACAGCTGCATTCTGTTAACCACAGAGACCTATCGTCATTCATTCTTGATAGGACAAGAGACTCTGGTAAGAGCAGAGGAGGGGGGCCATGTGTTTATGTCAATAATAACTGGTGTACTAACACAGTGACTATAGACAGTCTCTGCTCCCCAGACCTGGGGCCTCATGTACAAAGACTGGAAGCTGGAAATGTGTACATGCACCAAAAAATTCAAATGTATGAAACACTGCATACGCAGAAACCCATGCATATTCTCTTTGTACAGCTGAATGAATGTGAAATTGAGCGCACATGCACGAGCGCTAAACCCCTCCCTGCATCCTCCCTCGTATGAATATGATAATGACTCCACTTTGGCAAAAACAAACGAAAAGGAAAAAGCTTTGGCAAAAGCAAGCAAGAAGAGAAACTTTACAGAATGTGAATTGGAGGTGCTCCTATCGGAGAAAAACTGTGTTATTTGCAATTTTGTCCTCCGGAATTAATAACAAACAAAAAAAATAGAGTGGGAGAGTTTAGCTGACGCTGTTAATGCAGTGGGGTCTGAACATCACACTGTGAATGAATTAAAAATTAAATGGTCCGATGTAAAGGTGCAGGTTAAGAAGAGAATAGCAGCGCAGCGTTTAAGTGTGGATCAAACAGGCGGGGGAACAGGGGATGCTGAACTAACACCCTTTCAGAAGAGAGTTGCCTCAATTGTGGGTGAAACTTTACTGTCTGGAGTAGTATCCGTGTGTGTAGGAGCCAGAAAATCACTTTTTTTACGTGTGTTGTTTATTGTTGATCTGCTTAGAATAGGAGTTTGTTATAAGCAGAGTATTACAACTGAGTTTCTCCGCTCACATCACTGTGATCCCTAAAAACTCGTTTCCTGGAGTGAGCTGCCAGTCAACAAATGTGAATATGACGTTTAGGTTATTTAACAAACAAAAATGTTCCAAACGTTTTTCTTTATTGACAAAAGAAAAACGAAACGAAAAATAATCATTTTGCCATTACACGCAAAACTAAACTATTTTAATCGCCGAAACAGTAGTTAGACTGGTCAGAGCGGCAATATTTAATTTAAGGTGTTTACATGTCTGAATATTTTGATTAAAATCAGCGTAGGCCTACTATGTTAATATGAATAATTGCATTATTATAATCTCCAGATCGCTCATTCAGCAATCCATAAACATCGTATCTAACAGTCCAACTCAAATTCACATGATCTCTAGATCGTATACTAAACAGAGGTACTGCCGCTTGCTTCGTGAGACTTAGGGTGCACAAGCTCTTGACTATGCTTTTTTTTTTACTATAGTCTAAGACTATGCTTTCTCACTTGGAGCAGGAGGGAAGCTATGTGTGGCTGCTCTTCATGGATTACAGCTCTGCATTTAAAGCAACCCTTCCTGACAAACTGGTGGATAAACTGGCAGACCTAGGACTTCCATTCTCCACCTGTACATGGGTTAAGAGTTTTCTGTCTGATCACATTCAGAGGGTGAAAGTAGGCCTGTATACATCGTTGACCCATAGTCTCAGCACTGCCTCTCCACAGGGCTGTGTGTTGAGCCCCATATACACCCCATATACAGATGACTGTACCCTACACACCACAGTAATACCATCGTTAAATTTGCTGACGACAATACAGTGCTGGGGTTCATCTCTAGGGGGGATCAGATGGCTTTTCGAAAAGAGGTGGAGCTGCAGAAAATATGATGCAGAGAGAACAATATGTTGCTCAACACCTCAAAGACCAAGGATGTTGTTATTGACTTCAGGAAGAAGAAAACCGATATCTCCCAACTGTATGGAGAGGGTATCGGACTTCTGCTTTCTGAAAGTTCATATTGAGGAAGATCTCACCTGGGGTGTGAACACCTATGTGCTGCTGAAAAGGGCTCAGCAGAGTCTGAGGGTGCTCAGGAAGAACAATATCACCCAGAGACTGCTGATGTCCTTTTACCGCTGCTCTATTGAGAGCATTCTCATATACTGTATGTGTGTATGGTACAGTAGTTTCACAGCAGCACAAAAGAAAACACTTTAGAGAGTTGGTAAAACTCAGGAAATCGTTGGTTGCCCTCTCCCCACTCTGGAACACTGGAAGAATTACACAGTTCCTGCTCACTTGAAAAAGCCCAGAACATTGTAAATGAAACCCTGGACATTCATTCTTTGAATTGTTGCTGTCAAGTAGATGGCACAGAGTGATTAAATCAAGGACTAATAGATTTAAGAACAGTTCCTTTTCAGGAACTCGAGCTGTGTCGCCGAGACGCTATGGGAACGCCCTCAGCGTGACGGCTCTGAATCGTGTGTGAAATCAGCCAATGATGAGTTGGGACGTCATGGCGGGTGACGTCACTGGCCAGGAAGCATATAAGTGCATGGAAAACGCCGGCCAGGAGCTCATTCAGCGAAGCACTCTATGTGTGTGTGTGTGAGAAAAAAAGTCTGTGTTAAAAGAAAAAAAAAGTGTCTCTGTGTGAAACTTCTTTTTGTGAGAAAAGACAAAAGCAAGATAGAAAGCATGTCAAAAGCTCAACAGAAAGTTAAAAGGGGCGAGGGCAGACAATATAGAGTTTGTGCAAGCCCGTGTGAGAGGTGCATTCTCCCTGATGACACTCACACGCTCTGTGTTGTGTGAGGGCTGCAGGCATTGTGAAAAACTCCCTTTGCGCCCGGAAGACTCTCTTTAATGATCAGGGAGTCTTCATAAGCGATTCCCGTGGATCTGGTCCCGCTCGCGCCGATGGGGATCGCAGCTCGATCTCCGTGATTTTGAATTATAAGAGGAATCCGAGATGGGCAGGTCCCTATCTCGCTCCTCCGCCACAGGATCGAGCACCAGCCAGATTAGGTCGGATCTGATATGGAGATAGAGAGTGCTGAGGAAGAGGCTGCGGTCTCACGAGGAGCTAGTGGAGGTGGTGACTCGTGCCGTTACCAAACTGAATATCGAATGGCCGGACAAGGTTAAAGCCGAACCATGAAAAAGCAAACTAGATGAAAGACTCCTAAAATCGCGGCCACCACCTTTAAAACGGAGCCTTCCTTTCTTTCCCGACTTGCACACCGAGGTGTCAAGATCGTGGAAAAGGCCTTTCTCGTCTCGTTTATTTGCTCCAGCTTCTGAGTGCTAAGGAAACGTAGCCGGAAAGAGCGAGAAAGGCTATGAGATGTTGCCTCGGGTAGAGCAGGCACTCGCGGGCTATCTCTTTCCCGATTTGGCTTCGTCTTTGAAGGCTCCGTCCCTGCCTAAAAAACTGTTAAGAACAACTTCAGCGTTAGTAGGCAGGGGCTACTCAGCAGCAGGTCAGGCTGGTGCGTGTCTGCACACGATGGGCGTGTTACAGGCGTACCAAGCCAACCTGCTAAAAAAAAGAGCTGGATGAGGGCAAGCAAGTCAGTAATGACGACATCAAATAGCTCAGGAGGACTGCTGACCTCTCGTTGCGTGCCACTAAAGAGACAGCTAGAGCTATCAGTAGAATTATGGCAGAATTAGTGGCCGACAAGAGGCATCTATGGCCAAACTCTGGAAAAATGTACCTAATACTGTTCGAGAGGCAGGCACACTCTGTCAGTTTAAATCTAGATTGATGACACATCTCTTTACTCTGGCTTACACTTAACATACTGATGCACATTTATTCACCTTCATTTATTCAAATCCAAAAAAAAAGAAAAACTGAAACATCACATGGTCCTAAGTACGTTAATGTGGTACTCATATATTTAACTCAGGTGCTCAGACTGGGCCGAAGGTTTACCTTCCAACAAGACTTTGACCCTAAGCTCAACGCTAAAATAATGAATGATGGCTTCACAACAACTCTGTGACTGTTCTTGAATGGCCCAGCCAGAGCCCAGACTTAATCCCAAATGAGCATCTCTGGAGAGACCTAAAAATGACTGTCCACCAACGTTTACCATACAACCAGACATAATTGGAGAGAAATGGCAGAGGATCCCCAAATCCAGAAGTGAAAAACCTAGATCTTTCTCAAAAAGACACTACTAAGGGGGCTTCTACTAAATACTGAGTAAAGGGTCTGAATACTTAGTATCATGTGATATTTCATTTTGTAAACGATGTTATAAAACTAAAATGCACTAATGTAAACAGAACCTTAGATAGTTGTAAATGCTACTGTCTCTTTTAGCTTTTAATAAAAGAGTATAAATGCGGCAGTATTATGTACTGCACACCTAGTTTTCTACCTCTTCCACTTCATTACAATTTGCCAGGGGTGGGTAATTATCTGGGTTTTTAACATAGCGGACCTGGGAAGTAGCTTGTACTTCCTTACCAGTCAGTTTTGTAGGAATTTTAAATACGTCTGTTTGTTGCTTGTACAACTTGTTATTCATCTTTCTATCATGGTTAAGGTTAGGTTTAAGTGTAGGGATCAAGACTACTGTAAACCTTTGGATTAAAATGTTGTTTCAGGGTCAACAAAATATGTTGCTCTAGACTCAGCATCTAACTCAGCAAAATCAGGACATGCAGAAGAAATCACAATCAACAAAAAAGCAATATTTTTTAATTTAATTAGATGATAAATAAATAACAAAAAAATAGAATGGAAAAATAATAGAGCAAGCTTATGTTAGAGGCCTTTTTACTTTTGTTAATTCTGTGATAAAAAACAAATAGAATACAAAAAGAATAGAGAGGCTACTACTAGTGCTATCTAAAAAAATAAAAATAAGCATTTAGCAAATTAATACAGTCTCAACAGAGCAATTAAATAACAGAATTAGAAAAAAAAAAATATTTGTATGCCTCATTGTTTTGTCACTTATGTATTTATTTATTTTTATTATTTCTAAATATGTTTTTGGTGTGTACGACACCTTTCTGTTTTCTTCCTATTATTTCAATAATACCCAGTGCTCTGTTTTTCAGCCATCTCCCATCAAAGATCTAACATGGCTCAGGGGCTTGTGTTTGTGTATGTTACTGTGGTCAGGCATTTTTCACAACATCTTTTGTGTATTAGAGGTGATGTAGTGCTTTCACCTGCTGCATGAGTGAGAGACATTCGCTATCAGTCATTGATCTTTCATTTAGTTCCAGCATCTGCATCAGCTCAAAGCTTAGTGGCAGGTGTTTTGTCCCCTGACCAGCATCATTATTGCCATTCATTCCTGTTACAGATGGAAGAGATGAGATCTTCAAGATAATGGTGTATGACAGGCTGCTCTGCAAAAAGGTTTCAGATATGAGGCATGATTTCTTTTTTACAAACATTGATACATTCTTTAAGAAGGACAGAATCACGCAATATAAAAAATAAAAAAAACAATAAAAGAAATGATAAATATTTGTTAATTTTATTAAAATAATGGTAGCCTACAGATGGGTGAGGATGTGCATTTAGAAATAATTAAATATTCCTTGCAAGTTAACACAAATGTGTGTGAAAAGTCAAATAAGCAATGATCTCAACAAAATGAACAAGATAGAGGCAGACAGTTATGAATACTTATGTTTACATACTTATTCAATTAGATTTTTGTTGATCCTCAAAATCCATATTATTGCAGCTGTAGCATAAGGGGCGTTGAGCATTCAAGTGTTTTTTCTTCTGTGCTAGAAGAATGCTCTGCGTGTCTACTACAACTATTTTTGCTGTCTATACTGGATGCAGCATGGCGTGACAAATTCCCGATAGAAAACTAATGCTGCATTCTATTTGTGATGTAATGATTTTCAGTGGTTGCTTTGTTTTTGCATCCAGTGTAGACAAAACTTTAGCTTTAACTATAACATCTGGGGCCTGTACCATGATGGTGGCTAAACAAAATCAGAGTTACAGGATTATTTTGATTATTTTGAGAACCAAACCACTCCACTCTGGGTTTTCAACTCAGGCTTGATCCTGAGTTAATGTAGCACATGAAAGTGTGACATCAGCAATAAGCAGCCAATCACATGCTTTTAAACTTTCATTCACTTCTCGTGACAGAGTCAGATTCACTACCAAAGATTAAAAGATTGAACAATATGACAAATTTAAACACATTTACAGAACAAGATGAAACAATCTATTAATGAAAGAAGAAAACTCATGTTAATCCCAAGGCCAGTTCCAGAGTTACGGCCAGTATTACCGTATTATACCAGTATTATTTATTTAGTACACTGCCACAAAAACTACATAAGCCATTGTGAAGCATCTTTTGTATATACCATTTATTTTCAAATAAGGTGTAATATAAATATTGCTGTATCACTCATTCACTCATATGGTTATACCCATAGCAAATGGCAAATAAAAATATGTTTTTATTATATAAAACATTTGATGGTTTTGTACATGCACTTTACAGTTTAATATCAGGATCAAATTTAGGGGTTGTACCATGAACAAAGTCACCAGCTGCTGCAGCATTGTCTTACAAGAGATCCAACCATGATATTTAATATTCTTTGGTCATCAGCCGATGACCCTACAGCCACACCCAACCCTATCCAACCTGTTCAGATGACGTGGTGTGTGTGTGTCAGTGATGCAGGGAGATGCCCTCTGACAATGAGAGAAAGTGCTGTGGCAGCTCCCACATTCCTGTATTTCTACACTACCGCACATGGACCTCTACATTTTAAAGGATGGTGTCTTCAAACTGGCAAGGAAGATCTTTAATGACATCAGGGCAGTGCAGGATCTTCCAGACCTGGGGGAAAACCATGTCAGTTAGTTGCGGTTTTAGGCATGGGCGAACGGGGCAGCTGCCCGGGGCTGCATTTTTTCATGACATGTGGGGGGCAGCACAAGCACTAATTGGGAAAAAAAAATCTGCGCCCCTAAGCGGTTTTCTATTATCTGTCATAGCCTACCTGTGACTATGCCATTTAAATAGCCTAGTTTCAGATCCAGCGCACATAAAAACAAGACGTGCGAGTATCCATGTGCAGAAAACCGTTCTTATGAGGGAGCATTTCTGCACCGCCAGAGCACACAGAAAAGGCACTAAGCAGCGCTCGCTCGACCCTCTGCTCTCTCAGCTGCTCAACCCCTGATCACTCGTCAATTACACTTTTGAGACTTAGGAGGATGGGATCAAATGTCAGATCTTTCCACTCTTTTGATTGGTCATTTTCAACACATACCACTTATCATGGTTTTAGGAAAAGTGTGTTTTTGTGAGTGGGTGTTTTTTTATTTATTTATTAATAATTAAACCTTTATAAACAACAATACAACACAAATACATATTTGCAGTAGAATATAAAAATATATAAAAGTACACAGGCTGCATTCCAAGCAGGGTCTAGATAAAAATTGTACTGACATATGCAGTTGTTAATCTACTGCACTGTTTGTTATAATCTATTTTAATTTTCAAAATGGGAGGGGTTTTTTTTCACCAAAATAAAGCATATGCAGTGGGGAAAAAGTACTCCTAGTTAAAAAGATGAGAGAGGCCTGTAATTTTCATCATAGGTATACCTCAACTATGAGAGACAAAATGAGAAAAAAGAAAATCCATAAAATAACTGTTGTAAGGCGGTCCTCTGTGGTTCTGTCCGACTATCATCAGCGGGAACCCTCTCCGGAATATTAGTTCCCACCCGGACCCTTTTCACCCACACACCTCGGGGATATCCACTCCAGGTGTTTCTGTTTATCTTCCCTTTATAAAGGAGCGGTCGAGCTTCACTCAGTGCAAAGGACTATTTGGATTGCCTTTGGATACTTACCTGATACCTCGACCATTGCCTGGATTACCGTCTCTGATTCTAACCTGATACTCCAAACTCTGCCTGGACCTGGTACTGTTTTTGCTCTGTCTCAGTTGTGTTATCTGCCTTATTCTGACCCACACCTGTTTGACTACGTTATTAATAAACAGCTAGCAAATGGTTCTGCCATCATCCGAGTCTTTGTCACAGAAAACTTCGCACAGAAAAGTCCAATCCGAGTTGGACTGCCTGGACCACGGTAAATCATTCAAGGAGTTTATGGAACTGGCTATCCAAGTGGATAACTTAAGGCACTCTCGTTGAGGACATGCATCACATATCCAGCGAGCTCTTCCATCCAGCCCCCCCTTTCTGAGCCCATGCAGATCGGTAAAACCCACCTGACTGATGAGGAGCGTGATCGTCGCCTCCGAGACAACCTCTGTATTGTGGACAACCAGGACACATTAGATCCAACTGCCCTGTTCATCCACCACGATCTACAGATCCACATCCACCACGATCTGCAGATGTCAAAACACTCTGCATGCAGGGTGTTTTGACATCTCCAGTCTTTGCCACCACAGTTGACGACGAACTCACTCAACTTCCTGTTGAGTACATGGACCTGAAAGAGGCCTTCAAGGAACGGGCAACACGTCTACCTATGTCCACGCACGTTAAAGAACTTCAGCGTTTCCTGGGGTTTGCCAATTTCTATTGTCGATTCATTCAAAATTTTAGCCAAATAGCAGCTCCGCTTACCACCATGACCAAGAAGGGTCCTACCATCCTCAAATGGGACCCTCAAAGTAATCAAGCCTTCACAAACCTCAAAGCTCGATTCACGTCTGCACCCATCCTCAAACATCCTGACCCGGAAAAAGAATTCACAGTGGAGGTAGACACTTCAAGCACCGGTATCGGGCCATACTCTCTCAAAGACACGGGGAACCAGGCAAACTGTACCCATGTGCTTTCTTTTCCTGCAAACTAACCAAAGCTGAGCAGAACTATGCCATCGGAGATCATGAACTGCTGGCCTTAAAGGCAACCCTGGAGGAATGGCGCCACTGGCTAGAAGGGTCTCAATTTCCCTTCCTGGTACTCACTGATCATCAGAACCTGGAGTATATCCGCAGCGCCAAACGGCTCAATTACCGCCAGGCCCGCGGGTCACTATTCTTCACCCGCTTCGACTTCCACATTACTTACAGGCCAGGCAGTTTGACCAGCAAGTCAATCCCAGTTCACCTGAATTTATCATTCCTCCTCCCAAAATCTTTGCACCCATGCGCTGGGACAGTGCCGGCCCGAAGGGTTGTGGGGTCCTAGGCGAGATTAAAAAATTGGGCCCACTGGTGTAAAAACAGTGAGAAGAAAGCACAAAAAAGGCAATTTCAAGATATATATGCTGCTGAATAAATAAGGAGGAAGCACAATCTGAGTGGGTAGCTCAAAACTTTGACAACAGTTATGGATATACAACTAATGAAACATATCAAGCTTAATATTCATATATGTATTCCATATACTACTTTTAATGAGCTGTAAATTAGTCCTGTCCTGCCTGCACCGCAACCCAGTTATAATGGGGCTTAACTACCTCACATCAAATAAATGTCATTCCCTGATATTTTTGTGATGTAAATGTCATAATCTATTGAAACATTTATAACCGATTATTTTACCTATAGTATCATGTTTCATGGTTAATTTTCGTAAGGAACATTTTCATATTTTATATACTTTTATATATTTTACGGCTTGTTCTTGTGAAAATGATTAGGCTATAGGCTAACACACC
>JAUYWG010001096.1:0-10087 GCA_034779775.1 Enteromius afrohamiltoni
TTTTTTGAGATAGGAATTTTGGGTTTTCATGAGCTGTATGCCAAAATCATCAATATTAAAACAATAAAAGGCTTGAATCTAAAATGTCTAAATGTTAATCAGTACATTACAGAAAATAATGAACATTATCACAATATGCAATTTGTTTTTTAAAGGACCTGTATTTATTAGTGCTGTCAAAATGATTAATCATGATTAATCACATACATACATTTCTTGTGAATGTATTTTGGAGAATGTGTAAAATCCTCCATTGAAAGAACTTTGAATAGAATATTGTGATCAAGGATGTTAATGTGACCTTGATGACCCTGCACACATCTCCTATTTTGGGCTTTGTATAAAACTAGACCAGCAACAGCTGATCGATAATGAAAATAATTGTCAACGAAATTGATTAGTTCATTAAAACAAACAGACAACTCATAATTCTGACTAAAATACACATTTTTGTAAAATACTTTTTGTTAGAAATTAAGTTAAAAAATGTAAATTGCATTATTGTTACTCTGTGAAGACGAATGATTGTGTTCGTACCTCTTACAAGTTTAAATTCTGTTTTAAAATAGCAAGCAGTCTGGTGTTTTTCGGTTTAGAATGTAATGTTTAATGCTTATAACGTACAGAAGAGCCTACATAAGATATTGTAAAGCAGGTGGTTGCTACGTATGTGCACTAAGTCAACCGTGAAGATGGATGGCAGCTCTCCTGGTTGCGAAACCGAGACCAATTGGAAAGGACATGGCCCTTCGTACCATGCTACAGCATTAAGACCCTTTAATAATTGAGTTGAAACAGTGAGGGCCTTTGACAGCACTCCTGGCTGTGAGACTGATATCGACTGGACTGAGCACGGCCCCACTCTCCGTGATACTTGATCTAAACCCGCTCTTTGCAGTTCTGAGACTGCAGGGGAAGAAGACAGCTCTCCTGGCTGCATATCCGATACCGACTGGACACCACATAGGCCCTCTCGCTGTGACACAGGGTTAAAACCCGTTATTTGTGGGGTTGAGACCGCAGGGAAAGAAGACAGCTCTCCTGGCTGCTTAACCGGCTCTGACTGAGTTTTCAACAGCTCTCTTGGCTGTATACCTTTTGGGGTAACACTATAGAATAATGTTCCATTGTAAGTCATTTATTAGTGATTAGTTAATGATGAAATGTTCATCTACAAAACATTCACAAATGATTAATAAGTGATTATTATGTTTAGTTAATTAATTTACAAGTCAATTACAAGTGATATGTTGAAAAGCACAAAAAATGTTTGTTTGTTTTTTAAATTTAATAAAAGTGTGTAAACCCTTTGTATCATTAGGACAGACGATATGTTTGGTAAAGATTGTAAACGCATGGAGTATTTTAGCACTGTACACCTTATGTGAACTTCAGTTGAGAGTAAAACTAGTTCACATTATCAGTATATCCCACACACTCCACAAGTCTGTCCTAATAAGACAAAGGGTTTACACACTTTATTAAATAAAAATGAAAAAAAACATTTTTTTTTCTGTGCTTTTCAACATATCATAACTTGTAAATTACTTGTAAATTAATTAACTAAAAATAATAATCACTTATTAATCATTTGTGAATGTTTTGTAGATGAGCATTTCATCACTAACTAATCACTTATAAATGACTTATGACTACAGAATGTTATTCTAAAGTGTTACCGCTTTTGGCACTAATGGAACCCCATACTCTTTGCGAGTTTGGAGTTGAGGAGGAGGAGGATCCATAATGTACGGATTTGAAACCGCGAATCCGGGCCACGAAAACTAAACTAAAGTTTGCCGGAACTAAAAAACGTACATGAGCTGAACTACCCAAACTATACTAGGTAAAGCATCCAATGCCGCATCTATAGCCCTCACAGCCCTTCTGACTGTACTGTGTTAAAGTATGGATGCCGTCGCAACTCTGTGGTCACAAAAAACTTTTCACTGCATATTGTACTCTGTATGTGTCACAACCTCGCTGAGGTGACATCGCGATCTCGGTTCTCAGCGGGAACAAGGAGGCTTGAAGGCAGGAGATTCAAAGAAAACTGAAACATTTATTAAACAACATAAGGACATAGAGGCTGACGAACTCGCGAGATCTAAGCAGACAGTCACAGGAATGAACGTATAACTTCAACGACAGACAGCTCGGCATTTCACAAGACACGGTTTAAATACAGGACATAATCATAGAATACGGGACACCTGGAGAAACACAGCTGGGGTTGAATCAAACACTGATTACAAGGCCGGGGTTACAGATGAAGAAGACACATGAGGGAAACAGCATGAAAACAACACAGAGCACATGGACAAGGTAAGCATACACAGAGCACGCCTACGGCGTAACAGTATGATTGTATATGTTACAAATACAATTTTAATTAGAATGTAGAATGTTTTATAATGTTGGGCTGCCCTGTACAGACTGGAATAGCTTTAAGTGAGTCGAGGGATTACTGGGAGTATGTTAAGAAGGGCCTACAATTTGTTTCCATTCTTGAGGCAAATATAGGAATAGTTCAGTTGGGTAGGGATGGTTACCGCCAATGGGTTTGTTGTTTTTGTTTTTTTTCAGGGTTTTTTTTTTTACCAGCTTGTCAAACATTGGAGAGGTGGTCTTAATCTTTACATCATAATGATTGATTAATGAGTGATACAAATATGCCTGGAGGGTCAACCATTTGGTCCATCAGCTGGAATGTTAAAGGTATGAATGAGCTAAACAAAAGATCTCGTATATTTGGTCATCTTAAAAAAATGAATATGGAAATAGCATTTCTGCAAGAAACGCATTTGCAACTAGCAGATCATATGAGACTTAAAAAACCTGGATTGGTCAGGTCTTTCATTCCCGATTCAACAGTAAAGCAAGAGGAACAGCGATTATAATTTACAAGAAGGTGCAATTTAATGTTTCCAAATCTGTTTCAGATCCGCAGGTATGTTTTGTTATCGTGATTGGTCAATTGTCTCATACTCCTGTTGCCCTATGTAAGTATGTGCCCTAGTATATGCCCCTAATTGGGACGATGCTAACTTCATTCACAAAACTGTGTTATTAATTCAGTACTAGACTGTTCAAATCCAAAAACAGCATCCCAATCTAAAATGTCTCAAGCTTTATCAAACTTCATGACAAAAACAGGCTGTTCAGGAAATCTGGAGATTTAAGTCTAACTTGTTAGCAGATAAAAACTTTCACTGGCCCATATCAGTGGCAATAGATAACTTTTTGCTCACAAACGTTTCAGAAGAAATATCACCATCAGTTCTGTGGGAGACATTTAAAGTTGTTATCAGGGGTGAAATTATATCATATTCTGTATCCAGTAATAAGTTAAAACATGCAAAACTACAACAGCTGATGGACTCAATTGAAAAATGAGATCAGCAACTTTCTATATCACCCTCTGAAGAACTACTTTAAAGAAAGAGTGGAACTTAAAGCACAATACAATCAGATATCAATCGAAAACGTCACAATGTCTGAAGAGCATGACACAGGTGGAAGCTTGTTGTACTTGTTATATCTACATTGCTGAAGGAAAAAAAGGCTAACGCACATACTAAAGCAGTATTAGGCCAAATGCTTTTCTGTTTGACCACTTGAGAAATCAACGTTAATTATTTTGTTCCATTGCAAAATTAGTAGCCTATTTCTAACTGTATTTCTCCTCCTTAAAGCTCCTTGTTCATGTCCATGTTTATCATTCCATTTAACTCACATAAAATAAAAAATCTTTATTTTCCATTTCTTTGTTATTTATATTCAAAAGGGTAGCAAATGAAACAAATAATAGTGGGAAGAAGCTGTGAAAATAAAACAACTTATGTGTTTACCTGCAGGCTTTTGCGGACAGGAGTGGGACAAAACCTGAATACTGCGGGCGGGAGCGGGAGAAAATAATATATATTTTTGCGGGAGCAGGAGGGAGCAGGACTGAAAAATCCATCCCGCGCTGGTCTCTAGTGTGCAGTTAAGATCATAAATGCATGGACACATGTAGAGAATAAGAGGAAGGCCTATAATTAATGATCAGGTTTTTAAATATGATGCACATGACTCTAAGTTACTAGCAGATTTTTGTTTTGTTTCAGGCAATATCAAGAAAAGTGAGTTTCCAGGATGAACAAGCGTACACTATGCAAAAAAAAAACCCTGAAAAAACTAAAAGAATCACTAGAGAAGGAAAGAAAACATGCTGACAAAAACATAAGAAGAACAATACTCTCCTCATTCTAAAATGAAAGAATAAACTAAAAAAAAACTCTACTCTTTCTTGAAGCCTTGATTGAATACATAAAGGATGCCTTTGAGCAGTAGGGAAGTTTGGGCATAGGTTATGGCTGGGGAGGCAGAACCAGATATTAGCTTGTGGAAAAACTGGAGGCCACTTAGGTAGTCTTTAATAGAGCCGGCTTTTAGGTTTTTGCAGGAGTTTAAGTATGATATGAAGGATGTAATTGTCACAAATGAGTCAACAGGAAGAGGTTCAAATGCAAAGCAGTTTATTGAAACTCATGGTCGAGACAAGGAGAGGTCGAGCACCGGCAAACACAAGTAGAGTAGGCAGAGACAATACCGTAAACTATAAAGAAAGCTTAGGTCAATGTACAAGCAAACACAGTCCATAGGGCGAGACAAAAACATAAATCCAAGAGAAGCAGTGGTCGGCAGTGGGTAATCCAGATCACAAGACAGTAGAACACAAAACACGAATGAAATACTAGAACCAGGTTTGACAGTATAAATGAACCGCGACTAGAAAGACAAACAGACCGGTATTTATACAGGTGGTACTGATTGAATGATTGAACCCAACTAGCAACAGCTTTGGGGGAGAGGTGCATTCTGGGGAATGGAGTCCAGGTATGAAAACAGACACAAAAACATAGAGTTCATGGAGAGCTGGAGTGCCATAAACAGTCTTTAGCTGGCAGCTCCAGCTAAGCGTGACAGTAATAAAGAGCAGGGAGAAATCAAGAAAATTGGAGTTTATAAGATGGAAGGATTTAAACGATCTCCAGGCTGTGAAATAGGATTGGAGAGTTCGGGGAGCCACTGCTTGAGCAATAGAATTAAGGGACTCTTCGATAAGAGGTCTTAGTGGGTGAGTTAAAGGTATATTAACTGCAAATAGGGAGGAACTGGGGTCGGCGTCTGGAGCCAGCATCCAGAATCTCTGAAAGAGAAAATGAGAGTGTGTCAGTGGAGGTATTCTCTTTCCCTGGAATATGCTTAGCAGTTAGTAAAAATCGATCTTGGTCTGAAATTCAGACAAAACGTCTGAGAAAGGGCATGATGGCAGGGAAATGGGAGCAGTGCTTATTGATGCACTGGACTGTCACCTCGTTATCGTAATGTATGACGATGCATGAGGCTGACCATTCTTTCCCCCAGAGGGCAGCTGCAACCACGATGGGGTAAATTTTGAACAGGGCTGAAGAGGCTAAGTGGGCGGCAAATCAGCAAAAAAAATTGGAAGGGCCAGGGGGAGGCAAAACATTGATTACGATAGAACTCACTGAAACCAATAGAGGGGGTTACATAGTTGGAAAAGTTGGATGTCAAAAAAAGAATGGCCATTCCATTGGGAGAGGAAAGAAATCCAGAGTTGGAGTTCATGGAGGCAGGTGGCGGAAAGGAAAATTTGATCTTCAAGGGCGGGGACGGAGGAATGCGAGGTTCAGGAAAAGGGAAATGAAGGGGTGGCCTTGAGGAATGATGCCCATGGCAAAATTCAGATGGCCAAGGGTTGACAGCAATTCCCTTTTGGAACACTGGAGTTTCTCAAAGAGACTGGATGCTTTTAAGTCACTTTTATTTAAGCAGTGCTTTTAACAATACAGATTGTAGCAAACCACTGAACATTATCAAGTAGGAAAAAAGAGTGATGGTAATGTATAATGCCGAGATTAAACTTTATTTATCAAATGCAGAGACGGTTTTTTTTTGTGCATTTTTTTAATGCATTTTAGGAGAGCCACTAAGTGCATGGATGATGTCCATTGAAGGAATGATTGTGATGGGGCCCCAATACTTATATTTTTTTACAAGAACATTTTACCAATCCCAAACCACAACAATCTTAATAACTACTATTGGTTTATATGTGATATATAATTGTATAAATGAATTATTAGGCATGTTTTCTTTTTCCAGATAAAATGAGCCTAGAAAGAGATTGAACTCTGAAACTCTAAAATTTTACAATTATTGCATGATAAGGATGCAGTACTAATGTAATAATAGTATTAGCAAAGTTAGGGAATGACCACTGGGCAGAGAAATGCTCATTGGGGTCAGCAAAGTCAGAAGAAATAGGTGGAGAAGAAAAGACGCTTATTAACTCCAAAAGAATGAATAGTAAATGTCAAGAATTAGGTGAAAAACCATCAGAAACAATTAAGTCTCCAGCGACATCATTTTCCAGAGCTGGACATTCCTGGAGTCTCCAGAAGAGCAATCTGTCAGGTTCTCAGAGACTTTGAGTTCAAAATCCTACAAAATGACCCACTTAATAAGAACAACATGCTGAAGTGTTGTGAGATCCATTAAAACTGAAGAATTGATCTTCCAGAATCTAGCAGTAGGTTTGGGGAGCTCATTTTTAGTCCATCTCCTATCCTGAACTGTCTGTCTTGCAGAGATAGACTAATATGAGCTCCCCAAACCTACTGCTAGATTCTGGAAGATCAATTCTTAAAACAGTGGTTCAATAGGATGTGATGCTGTTCCTTCAAGAGTCACTCACAACGTATATGTCCATTAGCTCTAGGAGAAACCAGTCTTAATGGATCTCAAAACACTTCAGCATGTTGTTCTTATTAAGTGAGGGTCATTTTGTAGGATCCTTTAGCTCCCACAAACCCCTGACTCTTAATGCATGGTGTTTCCTTCTGGAGCATCAGTGAGCATTTGAACCTTCTGTGATAGCTGCATACAAGTCCCTCAGTTGTTCTCAGTGTGAAAATATGGATTCTAAAAATCCTTCAGTCATTGTTGGAAAGGGTTCAAATAAAAAAACAAAAATTCTGAAAAACTACAGAGTTTGTGGGAGCTGAAGGATTTTTCTGAAGAACTGCTCAGGACAAACAAGAGACTTACAAACAACTATCACTAAACAAATTACATCATCCAAGTAAGACCACAGTAATAAGAAACAAGTGTAGTGAAGTTATCTTCATCAAAATGGTATAAGACTTTGTACGGTAGTAAACACTGTAGGTGGGAAGCCCAACTTGATAGGAACTGTCTCTCTGGAAGATTCCCAGGTAAGTAATCCTTCCTTTGGTGTAGCAACTGTAGAGGAATTCTGTGGTGTAAACAGTGTCCTTAATCCTTCTTGGTTCCACAGGTGAAGAGCGGAAAGAAGTGGCATCGCTCCTGGCGTTCTGAGGAGACAAGTGATTAACACAGATATGAATTCACAGATAGATAAACTTGTTCATGGTCTTACTGTTTGATAGAGAGATCGTCAAATGAAGGCTTTAAGAGCAGGGTAATGCCGGTGAGTGATTGGAAGGCACCGAACTCGGTGGATACTCTGTGGGAATATAGCGATATCCTTAAAACAAACAGGTCTTAAAGTGTTCTCTCAAACCTCCGTCAGAGTCCAACAATCAATCTCCTTTAGGCAAATAGTAAACCTCAGAACAGAGATGTGAGCAGGTGAGTAGATCATGGTAAGTTCTTTGTGGAGACGTGCAGACGAAAGTGGTTCCATTGGTTCTCAACACAGGAAAATATAACTGGAACAACAATCACTTGAAATCAGTCGTTCATGATACATCAAAAGAGGTTGGCATAAGGTAAGAAGTGAAGTGTTACCTCAATCTCAGCCATGGATTCATTGGTGAGCTGAGCTTTTATACAAGCTCACCTAATGAGATCCAGGTGGCGGTGATTAGCTCGTTGGTGATTGAGTGTGTGAAGTTGACTGCACTGATCCCAGTGCAGTCCTGTGGCGTGATAGCTAGATCTAACTGATTTTAAAAAAATTGGAACGATATCTTGATTTTTATAGTAGATTTTTATAGTACAAATTTTATATTTTGTAACATTTTTATTTTCAAATGTGATTTTATTATGTTTATTAATGTTTTAACTTCACATTTGTGTAGTTTTTAGAGATCATATCATAGTTTTTAAAAATGTAAAATTAACTTTTTAATTTCACACAGTTTTAATTTTCAGACCCACATTTCTAACTTTCCTTCATGGGGATAACATGGATCATTTGAAATGGTTTAGTGTAAGATTTTTGCCCATCTTTTGGAAAATGCAGTTTTAGAATGAAAAAAAAAAATCAGTTTTACCAGTAGATTGCAGAGCTGAAATTATCTTTTTTTTTTTTTTTTTGGTTTAGATTACATTTATAGAATTACATGAGAAACAGATGATTGAAAATAAATGATAAACTCCCAATAAAGACTCTCAATATTCATCATTAACAGATAATAAAACTTTTTTCACTCTGTTTTTAGAGCTTTTATTTATTTAATTATTTTTTAATTATTTTATTCAAGCAACTATAAAAAATCAGACTCTCTCTAAAAAAAAGAAAAGAAAATACATCACTTGGGAATTATTTAAAAAAAATAAAATAAAATTGCAGCACCCAGGGGTTGAGTCGACAAATGTGGATACATGTTTTGTGGCATCTTCTTTTGATAAAACTGAAAAGAACTTAACTTTGATTATAGAAACGTTGATTATACAAAATGTTACTGTGACATGCTGTACTCTTTTTGCAAATACAGCCATATGCCTATATATGCAAATGTGCAGCACTCCAAGTCTCCTCACTCCTTTGAAGAAAGTTGTTGACTGCTGGAAGATCAGAGGGCTCTCTTGACCACGGGAACATGAGGGGTTAATATCCCAAGATGCATTGAAAAGGTGTGAGGCCAGTGAATTTTGCACAGAGAATTTTGCTCATACTCACATGAGGAAACGACTCTAGTCGTGCTGCTTCTGGTGGCAGTAGCTTCGGAGGAATCGTTTGAGTTCTTAATTAAGACACACAAAAAAAAAAAGTTTTTCACTAACCACACAAGTCAGCTCAAAAGTCAGGGCATGTCGGAATTTCTCCAAACACCCAAAACACCCTCACAGTTAACATATCAAATATTTACAAACATAATAACAGAAAAAAATAGTTTTTTTCATACTGCAGTACATTACGTGATTTAAAACTAGTAATACAGAGCAGTGGTGTAGATTTCATCTGAAGACTGGGATGTCCCTTTGGAACATTTTGGTCAGGAATAACAGGTGTGACTCTCCTGTTCATACAAAAGCTTACAGAAGCTGTCACTCTAAGTAACCAAGTTCTATATCAGTTTTAGTTTTTTACAAATACTGTGAATAATGCATGTATAAATATAAAATATACATCAAACATAGATTTTTTTTATCAGTGAAGTTGTCCAGCAGTGCCATCAGCTCAGAAGTGGCAAAAACCAGTGGTACCCAGGTACACGCATCTACTGTCCGGAGAAGTCTGACCAGAAGTGGTCTTCACAGAAGAGTTTAGGTCAAAAAGCCATACCTCCAATGTGGGAACAAGGCCAAGCGACTCAAGTATGCATGAAAACAGGAACTGGAGTGCAAAAAAATGGCAGCTGGTGCTCTGGACTGATGAGTCAAAATTTTAAATATTTGGCTGTAGCAGAAGGCAGTTCGTTCATCGAAGGGCTGGAAAACGGCACAATAATGAGTGTCTGCAGGCAACAGTGAAGCATGGTGGAGCTTCCTTGAACATTTGGGCTTGCATTTCCGCAAATGGAGTTGGAGATTTGGTCAGGATTAATGGTGTTATGTTAAGGCTGAGAAATACAGGCAGATACTTATCCATCATGTAATACCATCAGGAAGGTGTAGGATTGGCCCCAAATTTATTCTGCAGCAGAACAACTACCCCTCTTAGTGACTTTGGCTGTACCCACATACAGCCAAAGTCACTAAGAACTATGTTCAGCGTAAAAAACCACAAATGTCACACGCACCGGATCACGTGAGGTCACGAGGACCTGGAAGTAACCTCACGCAGGTATTTAAGCAGGAAGCAGGT
>JAUYWG010001097.1:0-10079 GCA_034779775.1 Enteromius afrohamiltoni
ATGAAAATTAAAAGACAATATCTCCACCAGATATGACACTTTGAGTTTTAGTGATTTTCCATGAAGATTCTTGGTGCACAGCTTGTAGCTGCAGGTGGTAGTGAATTGGAAGGGGGGAGATCGTAAAAGGGGTCATAAAGTCACAGAGTGTTTGCTTTCTGTCCTGAGGGTCAGAGTTGGTTGTCTTTGAAGATCTCAGATTAGTTTTATTGTGTGCCATCTGCTGGGAATAATCCCGGGAGGATTAAATTCCTTTAATTCTTACAAGATCAACTTATAATCACATAACTACAGAAAAATCAAATAAGGGCAAACAGGAACTAACAAAATGAAACCAAAACTGGAATCAAAACATGAAAATGAAACTAAACAGACCATAAACGTAACAATAAACAGACACTGAATGTGACAATAACTATAGATGTGTTCAAAAATGATGAAAATATATATACATATATATTCGAGTCCTGATCGGGAGGTAACATCCGATTCTGATCGAGTCTGAAATCACATGATCGGGCCCGATTTCCAATCATGTGATCGGATTGGGACATCCCCAGCATGTCATATGGATATGTGATCATTGAGAACTATTATATAGAAGTTTATTAAGGAGTTGAGATTAATTGGGTGAAAATACTAATTAGTGTTGAAAACAATGCAGAAAGGTCAATACTAAACACTTAATACATAATTCCATGTGGCATAACCTCATTTCCTAATCTAAAATTCACTTGACACCTGTTGGGTGGATGCTTACATGACACAATATATATGGAAGTGTGTTGACACCTGTAGTATCTCTGTAATAGTTGAGTGAAAGCAATAGTTCACTTAACGAAATTTGTCATCATTTGCCAACCCTCAGAATGTGCTAAATGTGTAAATAGCTTTCAGATAATTACAAAGATATTTTGAACAATGTTATCCTCCACAGACTTCCAAAGTATTTACTTTCTGTACTATTGCAGTGAATGGGTGATATTTAGTTTTCAATGACCTTTCCTTTGAAACATATTTTCACATCAGTAGCTTAGAAAAACCATAAATTGCACCAACATTTATTCATTTCAGTGAAAGTTACAAATTGTACACAGTTAATATAATTTAGTATGTAAGACTTAAATTGTATGAAAGTGCAACAAATGCAAGGCAAGAGCTCTGAAGTGTCACCTCAAAGTGCATTTTGAAATTGTACCTGAAAATAAGAGGCAATTTATAACATTGGAAAGATGACAATAAAAGTACATAGACATTTGCTTGAAACAGAATAAGCTTTATTTGCCATGTTTTCAAGGTTTTAGTAACTGTATAATTTGCTCTTGTTGCCTTCCACTTTTCTTTAGTTCCTCCACAACAGTTCCCAAACTTGTCAACATCTTTTTTTTTTTCAAATATCGTCTGCGCCTCTCTTTTAGTTGACACCATCTCTCCAGGTCTGGCTTTACAAGAGACTCAAGCCCAGCTGTTCTTCATTCTGCATGCTCTTCATATGCCATAAAAAATTGTGAGGGTTCTCTGCCTCTTGGACGTGCTTGTATTGGCCGAGGTCCCCGGCTGCTCGTCTACAGAAGCACCTGCTGACTGAGCTTTAGGAAGAGAGATTGATGGAGGCCTGTTTTGAGAAGGTGGATCTTCCAAACATAGAGGAGTAGAGCAGATAGTTCCAGGTGGTGCAGTTCCTATCCCAGAGGACCCAAATAACTCATCCATTTGCTGCAGAAAAAGCACAATGTAATACGAAAGTGACTTTGTAATAAGATGTAAAATTATCTTATACAGGGCAGTCTTAGACTTACTATGTAGTACTCCCAGGTTTGCTTTCCCCAGTTGCATGGTGACGCTCCTTAACTCTTTTGTAAGTAGTTAACATGTTAATTAACTTTTTTCTAATTTTTTTCCCTTGACAAAGTATATCCTTTTTGTGAAAAAGTAGTTTGTAGTTTTGTTGCGGAAGTAGAGTTGCTGATTAGTTTTCGTAGGGTCCAAAAGTAGCAATGTCATTTTGTGTGTGATTCTTGAAAAAATAATTTTTTTTACCACTGCAAAAACATGCATCTTTTTTCCAGTCTTAGGTGCCTTACTTTGTGATTCAGGGCAGTCTATCTGGACAGAGGATGGGTTTCTGGCTTCTGAAGGGTTACCAGCCACTACATCGTTTTTTAGGGTGGTAGTCAGTAGGTCCTGGCTAATGAGTGTCTATTGCACAGGGCACTGGCTGGTTGGTGGTTTCACAAAACTGAGATTTAGGGGTATAGGTGACTCAGTGGAGGTAGAGGGACATGGAGAAGGAGGTTGGGGAAACGCTTCAGCACAAGCTAGATCGCTGATAGGAGCTGTTTAGAGAGAAAGCTGAAAATTTTGTTGTCACTCCAGTATGTGTTTGTTCACAAATCACAAGTGTTTACCTTTGACACGTTTTTTGTCAACGGCTGTAACTTTTGCCATGACATCAGAGAGGAACTTTGCATCTGAGGAAATACTCAAAACTATCACACAAATCATTGTTAACTTTTATTTATTCCAGTTCTTCCATTAACTTCCCAGTTTTCATTTTTTCTGCAAATAGTTATCTAGTATAATTTTGCAGTTATTCTGTGTTTTGTGGTAGGTAATTTTTTTTTACATTTACATTCAGTTAGCTAAGGGCAGGTTAGACAAACCACCAAGAAAAATCATAGATGCACAAGCACAATGTATTTGTCTTTATTATAATTTATACCAGTGTATAAAAGTGATCTGAATGTTGTATTTTTCAATTGACAATGCACACTAGCACAATGCAGCACATGCAAGTGAAGCAGCAACTACAGATTTCAGCATCGATCAATGTTGACCACATTACATTAAATGTCTATGACATTTTAGTTATTCCATAAAAATATTACTTAAATATACAGCTGAATACTATAAGTGGTCTGTATGAAAAAAGTACAATAATTAACTTATGCACAAATCTAATATAAAGAATTTAAGGGAAAAAATGTATTGCAAATTTTATGTAAACTATTTACGCAATAGCATGCAAATGGTTTGTTATGCAATTATATGGATTGAAGCACGAAACACTCGTGATCATCGTCATGTGGTGAATGTGGCCAATCATTAGAAGTTGTGACGTCATCACAGCCTGGTGCAGTCGCTCCTGAAATGCTGTGCTAGCTGAGTAAGCCGGCTGTTATCGAACCGCTCTCGCGTTACTTTGATGCCACACGTGAATGTCATGTGACGTGGGCGCCGGTTCAAGTCGGACAAAATTTCTAACCGGCATGCACTACTTCAAGTCAGCCACCGATCGGTCTGCACAGTGCCCCATGAAGTTGAACGCACCTAATATGTCAGTGACAACAGCCCGTATCATGATGGTGGCTAAAGAATATCAGGTTTACAGAATTACTTGACAAAACCAAACCACTCCAATTTGGATTTGTTGGTAGTCATGTTTACTTATTTATGCTGCATAATATCTATGTTTATATTAATTAAAAATAAAAGCCTAATAACTATTAAACTAAACTGGCTTGTGTAATGGATTAAGGAGATAATAATGATATAAGTAATAAAGTAATTATAAAAAATAATCATCTAAAAAAATCTGATTAGTTTTGGAGTAAGAGAAGCTGAGGGAGTGGCTTTATTGCATCAGACATTTGTCACCTTGCTGGAAACTGATTGGTCAAATTTCGTTTTGAAATCTCTAACCCAGAACATATTCTGCCCCGGAGCAGGTCAGCTGTGTAGATTAAGTTACTATGGCGATGAACACTGCTAAAAGCCAAACCAATTTCATGGTACCTAAAACCTAGAATTGGTGCAAAATAAACTGAAACTTAGCTGGCTGAAACCAGCAAAAAACAGCTTTATGGTACAGGTCAAATAAAATAAATTGTCATATTACCTAAAGGAATAACAAAAATAATGACAGTCCAAAAATAGTGACAACACATATTTGCAACAAAAGAAGGCACACTTGTTTAAAGAAAATCAATTAAAATGTTACCTTAATGAATATGAAAAAGGATTTGTGACATTGACTCGGTAGACGGTTGATCCATACACAAGCTGTTTATTATGCAAACGTAGTGTACAGGCAGGGGTATTAAACAGGCTGATAGTCCAATGAAGACAAGGCAAAACAGTACCGGAAGACAGGCAGTAGATCGGGGCAACAGGCAAAGTTCAGAGTCCTAAGTCCAGGCAAGGGTCGGGGCAACAATCAAGAATCAAAGTCGAAAAACAGGTCCAGGTAAATTCCAGAAAATCCACAGAGAATCACAAGAAAAATGCTCAGAGTTGCCGAAACAAAACTTTGCACTGTGTTCGCCTCGAGCGCCGCCTTATAAAGGGCAAAAAGCACACGAACACAGCGCGGAAGCTTCCGGGGTACATGGGCGGAAGGGGTCCGGGTGGGAACTAATATTCCGGGGAGGGTTCCCGCTGATGACGGTCGGACGGAGCCACAGAGGACCTCTCCGTCACAGGATTAAGCTTTCTTGATCTGCTGTCTCCAAATTGTTTTGAACTTTGTGACAGAATAAATTGCAATTATGTGTTTTGGTTTATATTTTAGGCAGATTTTAGGCAAAAACTCTTGTTGAAATCTTGCACATATGCCTGATATCAAAGAACAAAAACAAAAAAACACAGTATGTTACGAGTGCTGTGATGAGTGTGATGAAAGCTGTGTTGTCGCGACCTTGCTTCTTAACCGGCACAGAGATACTTGGAGGCAGGAATCCAGAATGTGAATGAATATTTAATAGAGACACCAATGATACAGACAGGCTGAACGAATAAGCAAAGGTCTATGCAAGACAAACACGAGCTGGCGAAAGAATACATAATGGGTACATAAAGTTAACATCCGACAAAGACTAGAAACCAATGAGTGACATAAATACACAGACTAATTAGAGACATGATACAAGACACCTGTGAACACGGCTGGACAGAAGTGAGACACTGATGAGGAGGTGGGGTCACAGACAAGGAGCATGAGGTAAACAAACACAGAGCACATGGATGAGAAACGTAAACACAGAATACAACAGAGATTAGACACGACGTGGCCTCCAGACATACAGAAACAGACAGCTGAGACGCCTTCCAGGACCGATCAGACGTAAGATGTCCCGAGCGTTGACCCAGGATCTCTCCTCTGGCCCGTACCCCTCCCAGTCCACAAGGACGCCTAGAGTCCAGAAGTTCTCGAACTCTGTAGAATTCCTCTCCATCGATGATGAGGGGGGGTGGCTCGGGATTGGCGGCCTCATCCTGGCACCTCTGTCCTTCTGGAGCATCAGCGGGCTTTAACAAAGACACATGAAAGGTGGGTGAGATACGGTACTGATTAGGTAAGTCTAGGCGAAATGACACTGGTGTGATTTGACGGATTATTTGGAAAGGACCCACGTACCTAGGGTTGAGCTTGCGACATGGTCTCTGAAGTCGAAGATCTCTGGTTGAGAGCCAGACCCACTGGCCCGGTTCGTAGGCTGGGTTGGGTCGACAATGATGATCAGCTTGAACGGTGGACTGGCGGGCGGCTGCTTGGAGATGAACATGGGCTTGATTCCACGTCTCTTCACTTATCCGTAACCGATGATCCAGAGTGGGGAGGTTGGTTGGTTCGCCTGACCAGGGGAACATGGGAGGTTGGAAGCCTAGTACACATTTGAATGGCGTCAGACCCGTAGATGGCTTTTGAAGCGAGTTCTGCCCATACTCTGCCCACAACAGATATTGGCTCCAGTCCTCCTGGCGAGAGTGACAGTATGATCTGAGGAATCTGGTAAGTTCCTGGTTTAACCGTTTGGCCTATCCATTAGACTGAGGGTGATATCCAGAAGTCAAACTCACATTGATATTCATCTGTTCACAGTAGGCTTGCCACAGACGTGATGTAAATTGAGGCCCCCTGTTGGTGACTATGTCTTCCGGGATCCCATAGAATCGAAAGACCTGCTCCATAACAATTCTGGCTGTCTCCCAAGTAGATGGTAATTTGGGTAGGGGAATGAATCGGCAGGCCTTGGAGAACCGGTCGACTATTGGGAGTATGGTGGTGTTGCCATTTGAAACAGGAAGATCGGTCACAAAGTCCATGGCTAGACCATGGTCTCTCTGGGATGGGCAAAGGGTTAAGCAATCCAGCGGGTTTTTGGTGTTGGGTCTTGCTGATATTAAAGGTGGCACACTGCCGAACGAACTGTGAGACATCGGTAGGAAGGGTAGGCCACCAGAATCTGTTTGTTACCAACTCGGTAGTGGCTGTGATACCAGGGTGGCCTGAGCCTGGCAGGTCATGAACTAGGTGCATGAGCCTAGGGCGTAAGGGTTCTGGCACATAAGTGCGATCAGGAGGACATTACGGGGGTGTAGGGTCTTGAGTCTGTGCCTTAGTGATTTCAGCCATGATATCCCATCTGATGGGAGCTACAATTCGTGTTGGTGGAAGAATGCCTTCAGGAGGTTCGTGATCAGCATGGGTGTCAAATTGGCGGGATAGAGCGTCGGGCCTTCCCATTCTTAGAGCCTGGACGGTAGGTAATGGTAAAATTGAATCTGGTGAAGAATAGGGACCACCTGGCTTGCCTGGAATTTAATCTTTTTGCCCCACGTATGTACTCAAGGTTCCTATGACCCGTAAGAACAAGGAAGGGGACAGAGGATCCTTCGAGCCAGTGCCGCCACTCCTCAAGCGCAGCAATTCTCGGTCTCCCACGTCGTAATTACGTTCTGCCGCTGTGAGCTTACGTGAATAAAAGGCACATGGAAACAGCTTTCCTGGGTTGCCGTGCCGTTGTGAAAGTATAGCACCTATGCCAGAACTTGAAGCGTCCACAGCCAGCCATGATCGAAAACCTCATGGAACCGCTGGATGAATTAATCGTAATGCATGACAGACATCCTTTGTCCCTCCCAGAGAGCTGTGGCCCAGTCTAAGGCACGCCCCACCAATAATGAGAACACCAATGACACCTTGCTTTAATCATCAGGGAAACAGCTAAGTTGATGATTGATGTACATACCGCACTGCATTAGGAAACCCCGGCATTTCCCTGGCGAACCGTCATATTTTTCTGTTAAGGAGATACGGGCAGCGTGGCTGATGGTGGATGACGCCACTGCTGGAGGTGCGGTCGCGACAACTGGAGTGGCGGCTGGCAGAGGAGTGAGAGCGGCGATGGCTGTGCTCAGAGCCTGCATGGAAGCATTCAGTGCCTGTAGAGACTGACCCATCCCTTCAGAAAGGCGAGTAAGCTTCTCCAGTTGCTGATGATGAGTGACTAACATCGAGCCCTGGCGAGTGACTTCGTGGGCAAGCTCAAGCATAGTTGCTGGACCTTGATCTGGGCTAAGTTTTATGTTGAGAACGCTCGGAAGATGGTAGATCCATTTGCAACTATTTTATGAAACAATTGTAGTCAAACAGACTTAGGTCAGAGGGAGCAAACAAACGTAACACAGACAGTTCAAAGACAGTACCGGGGACAGGCAGAAGGTCGAGGTATCAGGCAGGTTTCCATAAACAAAGTCCAAGCAAAGGTCGAGGCAACAGGTAAGAATCAGAAGTACAGGTCCAGGCTGGGTTCGGGGCACAATCCAAATCAGCAACAAGTCAGCCCAAGAAATATACAGAAAAACGCTTAGAGATGTCTGAGAACAGAGCAAAACTTTGCGTCGAACAAGTCTCTGTGAGTCCTTTAAATACTGATGTTAATAGCGAACACCTGTAGTGGAAAATCCCCACAGGTGTTCGGGTAAAAAAGGTCCGGGTGGAAACTAGTACTCCGGGGAAGGTTCCCGCAGATGACGGTCAGACAGTGCCACAGAGGACCGCCTTGCAACAGTATTATTCATTTATACCCAGAACTGATCGGTCTCTGCATGTCTCAGAATTAATTTTAATTATCAGTAGCTTGCCTTTTAACTCGTTTTTCAGTTCTTCTCTGCCCTCCTGAGCAACACTTGACACCATGCCACTGATATTTGAGGAGTTGATGACAGAATTATTTCCCATAGCCTTTTGTTGTGGCTCAATCATTTTTCTAAAGCCAGTGTCTTACTTGAATGTATGTAAATGTTCTCCCGTTGACCGTCACAAGCTCTATGCACGCATCTTTTCTAAATTCTGGAGACATTTAAACATGCAGGCCTGCTCTTTGGCTTTTTCACTATGACTCGGAAGCCTCCAGAGGGCACTCCAGCCCGGACTATGTTTACTGTTTGTCTGTCCCCCAGCTCTGTGTTCAGGACTCTTATTATGAACTTTTGTCTTCTCCCACCTCATTTGTCGCTATGGTTGCTCATTAGTTCTTCCTCCCCCTTCTGGTGTCTGGTTGTGGAAGTACCCTGTGTTTCCCCCCTTGTAAGCCTTTCCATGTTCTCTGTGTTTTTCTGTGTTTGGATTTACTGTAAGATGCTCTGACCTGCTTTGCCCGGCGTGGGAAGGCAAAACATGAGGACTTCTCGAGGCCCAGAGCAGGCAATAAAATTTCGTCTGGAAAACTGACCCTCTGGACCGTAAAACAAAGCCCCCTAAACCTTCTAGCCCACTTTACGACCCCACCCCCTCCTCTGAAACTCCAAACTTCCACTTCACATTCACTCCCTAAGAGTCTTCATGGAAAATTACTAAGCTACAAATGATATATCTTTTATACAGTATATACAGTTATAATATACACTATACAGAATATACAGTTTTCATGGACATATGTGATGTTATTCAAAAGGTCTCGGTGTGATTGGTCTCAATTTCATAGCAGTCACTTATTTTATAAAAAGATTAGAAACTCTTATAAGAATTAGGCTTAACACTTTGGGGGGTTGCCCTAGGGCCAGATGGAAATTTTAACACAGGTGCAGCTCTAAGGCCGTGAAAATTTAAAATACAACAAATGGTCATTGTTTTGTGTGGGTGTTGGTCTGAGTATATAAGGAATAAGGCAGAACATCACACTAGGACTTTTCTGTAAGCAGAACTGCCTCAACGCTGTCCCATCTCCCATGTGGCAGCGTGTTTCTCTGACCATCAGGTATGCATTTGCTGGAAACTGAATTGAATTCTCATTACTTAATTATGTAACTGGCTTGATATAATTTCTTGATTTATCAAAGTATGCATTCTTTTAAATTGAAACTGAATTGAATTCACATTGTTTAATTATGTAATTGACTTGATATAATTTTACCTGGCAAATAAATGATTTCTTGTTTCATTTTAGACTGTTGAAATTATTTGTGATTATTAACCTGGGCAGGACACCGTTATGCATGTAAATGTATCGACTAGGATATATCATACTGGAGGCTTGGAAAATGAAGCAGTTTGCGCGTTTCCCAAGACCTTTCATTCCTGTATATCACTAATGACTAACACATTGGGTATCTCTTTGCAACTCAGCAAGCAGTTAGCGGCTGGCAAATGGAATAATAATCGTCCCTAATCTCTGATTAATTATTATACTAGTGGCATTATATTTTAAGACGGGACGCCGGACATAGACATACCGGGTCTCCAATGAACGGACAAATGAAAATTTAGCATATCTAGAATAATCAAGTCTCTAAATTAAGAATTAAGATTTAGTATTATAATTCTAATGTCAGAGAATTTAAATTTGGAGTCAGATTAAAACGAGGTAAACATAAAAAGTAAAATTAGAAACCAAAGTTGGAGGAACTGAAATGTTTTCACAGAAGCGCTGGAAAGCTAGATGCACAACATCCGGGCTACATAAGGCAGAACCTTACAGTTGGGGACCCCAAAGTGATATTTCATCACGGTGCGATGAGGCCTTTCCAGCGCAAAACACAAAAATGTGCTCTGGAAAAGAGGTCTGAGTTCTCCTTCATTCTCTTCATCTACTGAGGTAAGTCATTTCTTATTTACCTTTCTAGAAGTATTGAAAGAAAGCATAGGACCTGTATGACCTTGAGGGAAAATTATTTAACAAACTAATTCATTAATCAATTTTGGGGAATAATCTTACATTTAAAAAATTTCCTTTACATTAGCTCTATGGTTAGTCTATGCAAATGAGCTCAAAGAGTCATAAGTTTGAAGCATGAAA
>JAUYWG010001098.1:0-10075 GCA_034779775.1 Enteromius afrohamiltoni
ATCAACACATATATTATGTAAAGAAAAACTTTTCTTTTGGATGCGATTAATCGCGATTAATCATTTGACAGCACTAAATTCTAGTAAATAATTGCTCAGTAATGCATCACACTGGATAATAGCATCTTAATGATACTAAAATACCACTGCTTGTGTCGTGTAAATATGGTGTGTCTTTATCATACAGCAGTGAGCAGTGATCAGCACATACAGCATGACCAGAGATGCTTTACGTTTTTAGAAAATTGCAAGCCTGTGATTTCCTTTCACCGCTGGTGGGTCAGATCACTGCTGTTCCAAATCAAGCACAGCTTACGGTCTGTGTTTATTTCCCCAATCAGGTGCCATGAACTGATGTGTTGGCCTCTCTCATGTGGATGAAGTTAAGACGGTTCATTAGGATGAGAATCTCTGTTCTGTGAATGATGATTGATGCTGTCTGCACTGAACACAGCAGCCTTTCAGAAAGAGCTGAACTCTCCACGTCTCCTTTGCCTGTATGTCAGAAATAGCATGGGGCATCTGCTTACTGTCGGCGGTTCACATCCAGAGCAGACAGCGCTATTGATGTGAACGGGCTCAGTTTGTTTTGCTGCGACACCGGTGTAGATGGGGTAAATGTCATGAACTCCACGTGCGTAACTCGGGCTTCATTTTTCTGTCTGTGGAAGCATATTTTGAAGCTGTTCTCACACACAATGTGTTTTTGCTTTTGCGTTATAGATATAACTGGCCGTTGCTCAGAAGTCTTTAAATGAAATAGCATGTTTTGTGTGAATGGACCCTTCCATCAAAGCTGTGTGGGAAAATGTTAAAAGTAAGAACTGTAATTGGTCATAAAGGGCCGGTTTCCTGGATAGGAATTAGATTAAGACAGGACTAGACCTAGAAGAATTTTTAGGCAATGATGTATTTTAAGATATCTCAGTGCAAGCTTTTTCCAGTTTAGACAGCTCTTAACATATATTTTAATCTAGGACTAGTCTTAAACCCAAGTTTCTCGGGAAACTGCCCCAAAATGTTTAAGTTGATGCTGTGTGTCAGATTATTTCAGAACTCGGCTCACTGACTACTGAAAGTTGAATCTCACTTAAGAAGTACAGGCAGGGTCTGTTTCAAGGGTCGCTGTTGAAACCCAAATATATGCTCATTTGTAAGTCACTTTGAATAATAGCGTCTGTTAAATTACTAGATGCCACCTGCTATGCTGGAGTGTGAACTAACAGTGGATTATTTGCAGCATCGTGGTGTGTGTAGTGTTAACACAATATAAATATTTAAGACTGTATGTAAGATTACTACGAAGTCATTCTGATGTTACACTGAATTCTGTCAAAGGGATAGTTCACCCAAAAATGAAAATCCTTTGAATGGGTGATAGCCGTTACTCTTCGGAAGACGTGAAATAATGTGCACGTGTTTGTACTAACTAGCACTTTAAGGTGTTTTTTTCTGACCTTCAACCCAAACGTCTGTTCTGGGAATCTGTACATTTTTTAAACAGAAATTCCACAAAAAGGATGATGGCAAGAAAGAAATGTGTGAGCTACTTAGTGGTCGACCTTCAATGGTATATTCAGGATATATAAAATAAGGTAAAAATGTATGACAGCAAAAAAACCTAACACAAATAACATGAGAAAAACGCATCTTCATTGTTAGTTACAAATAGCAGGAGAGAGGTTTAGCTTCAATGTTTGTAAATAACTAATACACAGTTCATTTAACTAACCTTGTAAACTTTGTTGAATTGCTGCTTTTATTCATTTATTTGCTAAACAAATAATACAACGAGATGCAGAATCAAGAATCTTGTTCTTTTTCAGATTTATTTTTAAATTAAGTTCAAATTATTATTTTTTTTATCTCTTTATTTAAGAAATTATCTAGATATAAAACAAATACAAGTTTGATTTCATTATCTTTGATTACCAATAGCTTTATACTGGTTATTGTCCACACTGCTTCCAACTAAGATATTATCATTGACCATAAGCAGAATATATTTTAGTTGCTCTACAGATTGGTATATTTACGAAAGTGAAATCCATGCACTTAGGCTCACAAAAATACACAAAACTGCTTTCTTTCTTTTTTTTAATATCATGTTTATTATCAGTATATTGCATATTGTGACTACTGCTGTGTGTGTTATATGGACGACTTTGGCCTTTGCATCTCTCTGTTTTTCATGACTCTTTGATTATTAGCCTGTTTTAAAAGCGGCAAGCTCTAAACAAAAGGCCAGCTCTGTGAAAGAAACGCTCTGGAAGCACGTCTCTGCGCACTTCCTGCTGATGACTGTAATTATCTTAATAAGTTCACACAGTTATTTGCAAGCCGAGGCTGGCTTGACCAGAGTTCAACTCTCAGCGCTGCATATTTAATACATGTATCAGTCCACAAATGAAGCACTCTCTTCTGTCATCAGTTCCCACTGCATCACTCCGAAGGCCAGTGGTCACAGACTGCATAAATAACCAAAAATGATGATATTGATTTCAGTGAAGGATGAAAAGTGTTCATGCGTCCAGAATGATTGGTTTGGCAGGTGGGTGGGCTGGGCTGTGTGAATAACGTGTGATTCAGTTGTGTTGAAGTCACTGTTGTTTTCTGTCTTCCGCAGGCGTTCACTGCACGCATGGCTTCAACCGCACCGGCTTTTTAATATGTGCCTACCTGGTGGAGAAAATGGACTGGAGGTTAGATAGCACACATGAGCACTCACCCAATCAGCATACATAGATGGGCTCAAAATCTACTTTTTTTTGCCCACCAGCCACAGTAGATGGAAAATGCCAAGTCAAGTAAACCAGAAATGGCCCTCTTTGCATGCACTATTCATTGCCTTATATATATCTTCCGATTGGTGGCAGATGTTATTTTCAAGATGAAGATGGCCCTCTTTGCATTCATTGCTTAATATAGCTCTTATTAAAAAATAACTAAACGTTGAAAAAAAAAAAATCTGTTTGCTGGAATTCGATCGTAAAAAAATATGGTAACCATGTTTTAGGCTTTACGGTTTTAAGTAAAATTTACAATTAAATTCCATAATTTCATGAACTGATATAATGTTAATATACGAACCTATTAAAGTTCTGAAATCTGTTTTGTACTTTTGAAACGCTGTGATATCCAACAAATACAGGTGGTGATGAGAAAGTCACATGATGAACCAAAGCCCATCACAAGCAGCTTTTAAATATGAACATATAGAAAGTGCTCAGCATCATTCATACAAACACTAAACACCATAATGGTGTGACTCATTTAACTGAAATATGCAATAAAGATTCATTTAACAACATTACATGTAACATACAACCCAAAGACAAATAGTTATTTTAAAGGAAAAACATCAAATTAAAACAAAAGTTGAAATGCAATCCAGGGAATTCTGGGAATGTCAGTTTACGGTTTTCCCTGTAAATTTTACAGGAATTTACCGTTAACCATTTAACAGGTTGTTACTGTAGCATTTTCTTTCAGTGAAGTTTTCCGCTGGCTAATTCATACCAATAACTTTCTTTAAAAAACAAGCCCATGAGTCTTTTGTTTGAAGACTTTTGTTTTTTCCGGCTTGTGAAGAATACATGATAGAAAAGTGCTTTCTTGCCATTTAAATTTTTTATTTATTTTTTTATCATAACAGTCTCACATCTTCTCACATTTAATTCTGACTTCTCACAAATTGCATAAAGATATAATTTTTTCTTGTGTTTAAGCAACACAGTTTAAGGGAAGATGTGCAAACTACTAAGTAGATGTCTTTTTTTAAAAAAAATTAAATCAATTAACAAGCACACATTAAATTGACATTAAAAAAGTTTTTAATGTTACAAAAGATTTGTTTCATACAGATTACATTTTGACAATGTATAATATTTTCTACAAAAATATATTGGGCAGCACAGCAGTTTTCAACATTGATAATAATCAGAAGCTTGAGGAGCAAATCAGCATATTAGAATGATTTCTGAAGGATCGTGTGACACTGAAGACTGGAGTAATGGTGCTAAAAATTCAGCCTTGATTACAGAAATAAATTACATTTTATAGTATATTAATATAGAAAATTAAACATTTTATTTTAAAAATATTTCACAATGTAATTTTTTTTTTACTGTATTTTAATAAAATAATTCCAGCCTTAGTGAGCAGAAGAATTTTTTTTCCAAAACATTTCAAAAACAATAAAGTACAGTAGTGTACATATGTTTTCTATTCCTTTAAATTCAATCTTAAATTGTTCTATGTATTATATACAGCAGGGAAAATAAGCATTTTTATTTTTAGCCATCAATACAAATATTGAATTCATACAAAGAAATTAGAATATTAAGAGTGAAATGACACATGGAATAAGTATTGAACACACTTTATTAAATACTTTGTAGAAAAGCCTTTGTTGGTGATAAACGCCTTGAGAGACCATCTGCATTGTTTAGGAGTGATTCTGGTGTGTGTATGGATGTCATGGTGGTTCAGTGCATTGCTTATAGTTTTCTTTGAAACAACAGTACCTGCTGATGCAAGTTCTGCCCGAGTGGTTCTTGGCTCTTGGAGAACTCTCCTGATTATTCTTTGGACTCCTCGGACAAGGATCTTACGTGGAGTTCCTTACGGTTCCTTGGGCCTTTTTTATGAACTTAAAATACTGAATACTGAAACTTTTATGAGTTCTCTCCATAGATTTTCTATGGGATTTAGGTCAGGTGATTGACTGGGCCATTTTCTTCATCGTTTCCTTGGCCTTGTGTTTGGGATCATTGTCTTGTTGAAATGTGCACCCTCCTTTCCTTTTGGTAGATGGCAGCAGATTTTTATCCAGAATTTCCCGGTACATTTCTCCATTCATCCTGTGTTCAATAATATGAAGTCTGCCAGTACCCCTTGCAAAAAAGCACCCCAACCCATGATGCTTCCACCCCCAAACTTAACTGTTGGTATGGTGTTCTTGGGGTGGTGGGCAGTGCCATTTTTTTCTCCAAACATGGTGTACATGTCTTGCGTGGTGTGTGTGCATGGATGTCATGGTGGTTCAGTGCACTGCTTATAGTACCTTACAGTACCTGCTGATGCAAGTTCCGAGTGTTGTTATCACGTCCACGTTATGCAACAAAATCTGTCAAAACAATAAAACTAACATCATGAAAACAGATTGCTCTGACTCTGAATCAGATGAGCCATTGGAAGCTGTTGCAGCTCACATCAGTAACTGCTTATCAGCTGAATTATTTGAATGCAACAAATTTTGATATCACGATCAGCCATAAACAACCTACATGTCTGCACTGATTATAATGTGTTGCAACATGCAAAAAACCAACCCCAAAGAATCTGATCAATGAAACTGTCTGTACTGAAAGTTCCTGGCTCTGACACAGGAGACTTGTGCTACATTTTCAGCTCCGTTATAATGTGTGTGTGGTGTTGTTTTTTGCATTTTAACGTTTATGAAACCTTTTAATTGCACAAAATGTTCTGTATAGTGGAAAATAGTTCTTAAATTACTGAAAATTATTGAAAACATAAACTATTATGTCCCTATTAAGATGTAATATGAGTATCTAATGTCCTCAGAGTGTGTCTGTGAAGTTTAGCTCAGAATAACCCACAGATAATTTATTTTCCCTCCTATTTTAGGGATACGAGCCAAAACACACTTTTTTGTGTGTGTCCCCTTAAATGCAAATTTTGCAGAAAAAAAAAGCATAGTCTGTGATTGACGGATTGGGCATGGCTGGTCTTGTTAATGACATCCAAACGCTTGCCTGTCATTCAGCAAATTTACATCTCACAATCTAATGTTAACTTTGAAAAATATGTGCTATTAAATTGTCTGTGTGGAGTGTGGAAGCTAAATGGTAGCACTCACTGCAGGACAGATGGAGGCACCGCAGCGCTCACTTGCTTTAAAAAAACTCTTTACTATGGATAAGAGTATAATAATAGACAGAAAATAATACATCTTTTAAATATGTAAATACTCTACATTTATTTGTGTCCACCCACAATAACAACAAAACATTGTGCTTTTGTAAAATAATGAAAGTTAATACAAACAGAATGCCCTTTCTGAACTTCAAAATTAACCAAAATCAACAAATTACTGCTAGCACCAGCACAAACCAACTTTTTCTGTCATAGTGGTGCAAGATAGTTGAGATGCAACATTAATGGGAGTAGAAATTTCAAATGAATCTCACAACGTATTTTACAAATGTTTGCATTTGTGCCATTATTTAACGTCCAGAAAGCAAGTCTTAAACTATTTTTTGCTTGAAATGGCTGCAGTTATTGTTACTAGGAGGAGGCACCACAGAGAATAGAGAGAAGGGTAGAAGGGAGAGGTTTTTCCACATCTGAACACATCATTTGCCAAGCCATGTTATTTCTAATTTGCTTCCAGAAATAAAAGACTACTTTGAACCCTTAACTAGAAGTCTCGCAATACTGGCTCTATCAAAACCTCTAAAAAAACATGACAGAAAAAATATAGTTACACACTCTTGACCATTTTTAAAACATGATCTTAGTGCCACCTGACACCACAGTGTCTTAATTACAATAGGAAGCTCTGAATTTACTCAATGTTCAGCTTTACTGATTTGGAGGCTTGTCAGATGAACAGTCATATAGGAAGATGCGTAAATATACTACACTTTTTGTCTGCTTAAATGTGAATAACGTACCTATCTTTATTTGTGGCAACACGATAATAAACTAAATAAAAAACAAATACACAAAACATCACACATTGTGTTGTTGTTTTGGTAATCAGATGTTCCTTGTCCTTGCCCATAGATAAAGAAAGCAATTTTACTATCAGAATCACTCTTACAGAGTTTTCAGTAGACATCAGAAAAACTCTGCTGATGTCTTTCGCTTTGAAAGAAGTTAAAAGTCATTTTCTAAGTCTTTGAGTCTCCAGCAGACTTCGCGTTGTAATCTATAAATGGAAAAGCTTGGAACAGTAGTAGGTCTTCCTTGGAGCCATCTGCTGAAATTTCAATGAGAGCGCATTTAAAAAAAACATGCTTAGAAGTGAAGGCTTTACGTCTATCACCTACGGTCAGTGTTCGTGATTGTACAGTCAGGGGAACATGGAGAAAATCGTTAGAGAACAGCAATGCAGATTATAAAACAGTGCTAGCCAATACTGACTGGCATACTGGAACAACATTTTTCAACTGATCAGAATCCAAATTGGACCATCATCTTCTAATTTTTAACATGATAGGTCAGTATAAGGTTAATAACAAAACTGAAAAAAGATGAAATGGCAGTTTTTGTCCTCCATCCGTAGCACTGAATCAAGTTTGGTACATGAGTGTGAGTTCATGAATGCTGCCAAGGCAAATGCTTGGCTCATGAATATTAATTAGCTTTCACAATATTTGCTCTGTTGGCCTGCCTGATTAGCTGACAGGCAGGATTTGGAAAGAAGGCTTGGCATATGAATATTAATTTCTTGTGGCCGGACTAGATTCTCTGGGAAGCTTGCTAACCAACCAATTAATATTCATGAACGAGGAAGTCTTCCACTCAAATAGCGATCCAAGTACTTGAAGCCTACATGCCATTGTTTTGTATCGCCTGAATAGATTCCTAAGTTGTAAAACTCAACTTATTAGTTGGAGACTGAACCTATTTTTAAGGTTTCTTTAAGGTCAGGTTTCAGGCCTCAGGCTTTTTCTTCCAAATGAGTTTTCATTGTGTTTGCAGTGCATTAGAGATCACTGTGTTCATTTCAGCTGTCTGTTCCGAGTCTCTCACTGGAGTTTTTAATGCCTCTGTGTGAAGTTTAGAAGTGTTAGAAAGAAATAAAATGGATTTGACTGCTTTTGAGTGCATCTCATCGCAGCTCTGTTCTCATAGGGTTGTGCACAGCACTGAAAATATGGCAAATGTAAATAATAAAACACAACTGAAATAAAACATGATTTAGAACACACTAAATACAGGTTGGATTTCTGCTAATAGTAGTAGTATATCAAGTAATCATGGTAATATTATTTCAGTGTTTTAGGACATTTTTGTTTGACTTTTGTATGATAAATCAGTAACAGTTCTGTTTTGGGTAGCCACTGGATCTATATTTTGTTCCTGAAGCAATCTGTGTAACAGCCTGTAAGAGTTTGTAAATCCTGGCTCGTCCACACCTGCTTTAGTAATCGATGCTTCATTACGTTCAGTCAAGCATTTTAGAAAAGGCTGGGTTGTTCTACTGAGGCAAGATTTTAATTGTTTTATTGTAAACCTTTCATTATTGCCTAGTTTTTATTTGGATGCCATGTAGTTGTTTTTCCTCTGGTTAGTGAAGACATACTACTGTAGTTTAAAGACATTTATCTGTCATTTTAGAGTGGCTTAGCAATGATGTATTATTTCATATTATATAAGACAGAAGCAGATTCCTCCTGTTTGCTTTTGTAGTGATGCCATGAATATAAACATGATATCTGGCAGACAGTTTAGCTGTCTTATCTCATAATCACTGATGCACTAATAATGTTTATTCAGTAGACTATGAGCTTTATTATAAGTAGGTGAATCTGCACTATAAAGAAAAATCCAGAGGAGGTTTAAGCACAATTCCTCCCCCACCGCTTTTTTACTTTAAAGAATTTCAGAGCTTACTGATATTTCAATAAACGTGCATATCTTGAATTTTGTTTTTTTAAATACAGAAGTAGATCAAAAAGTATAAGAAAAAAGGTAATTGAGTAATATTACAATTTATTATAACCTCTTGCATGTTCAAGTTAAGGTTGTAAAATGGAGTATTATTACTGTGATTTATTAAAATGTATAAAATAGTTCTTAATAATAAGATAAGTCAATCAGTCAATAAGTCTGATTGGCTAATATTTTTGAGATTCTGAGCTCCAGGGCGTCAGCGGCCGTTCAGTGCTCATGAACCCACAGAGAGAGCACCTGTCCTCGGCCAGATCTTCTGGAATTTGCCGTTGGCTCTAATGTCTCTCTAGTGGTTAAACATAATATTTGTTTTGTTTTGGGTAAATCTAATGGGCAGTCTTTGGTCTCATTAATGTATTTATTCAAAATCACATTATGTTTATGTAAATGTTAAGTGCTGTATATCAGAGCGCTGCCTTTGTACTTTTGTCTGCCATTGCAGTTTGACTTTGCCTGGCAACTTTTAAACAGCTTTAAACAAAAGAAAACATATTTTACATCAATAATTGAAGAATTTAGTATTAATAAATTGTGTGTCTGTGTATTCATGATGCAGTCAGCAGTAAAGACTTTTCAACTAAAAAATACTAAAGTACAGTTTTGAGTATTTTTAGTTATTTAATGTATGCATCCAACAAATGGACTGAGCCATGCTGTCAAGACACTCCATTGTTATATTTTATGCATTTCCACTCTCATGCTGTCAAACTGTTGCGTAAATGCAATATCAAACGCGTAGATATGAGATATTGCTGTATATCGTCATGCTGTGATTACCCTCAGCCTCAGCTGTACAGATATACAGCTATATCTCATGTCTACAAGTGTGATATTACTTATATAAAACTCACTTAATATATTTTACTGTGTAATTTATTGCTGTGACTAGGGTTGTAATGGTATACCGGTATGGCGGTTTATTGTGACATTGATGTTGACGATTATCATGAAAAAAAAAAAGAAACCAGATCTCTGCTGCAGTGTATATGCAACTTCTTTGTGCTTGACTGCTTAGACTCCACCCATACCTGCACAGCAGAGAAAATGTCCGCTACAGAGGCTGCAAATTCAAATTAAAATCTGCAGTATGGGAATATTTTGGGTATCCGAAAAATTATCACGGGTTTGTCCTTGAAGATGGATATCTAGTTTGCAAGAAATGTGGACGAAGAGTGCCCGCAAAAGGAGGAAATACGTCGATCATGTTCCATATTCACGAGCACTATCCCTCTGAGAAGATAAAAATATTAAAGCTGTATTATTTCTGATGCAGAGGGAATTCCGGAATCCAGTCAATTCAATTCAAATTTATTTGTATAGTGCTTTTCATGATACATATCATTGCAAAGCAGCTTTACACCAAAGTAAT
>JAUYWG010001099.1:0-10072 GCA_034779775.1 Enteromius afrohamiltoni
GCTCCAGGAGTCGCTCCTAGGGGAGGGGATTCTGTAACGCCACGCCAGCAGAGGGAGCCCTCGCCCGAATACTGACTCGACTCCACTACCTCTGCACTCACTTCCTGTTTGCCCAGCATAAAGCCAGTCATCAGTTTTCAGCTCAGTGCGAAGTATTGCCAGTTCTTCTGCCTTACCAAGCGTTTTTCCAAAATATTCTTCCTGATTTCTGTTTACGATTCTGCCTGTTTATTTGACTTTCTGTCTAAAACTTTTATTAAACCTCCGCATATGGATTCATATCCTGTTTCAGCGTCTGCCTTACAATACTATAAATTTGGGAATTGCCTCTTTTCCAGAGCCTATTTGACAACAGCAGTAATGTAGAATAAATGTTTTTAATTGTTTTGAAAATATTCTGCATACGTCTATTTTGGTTCTAAGTGATCAATTTCATCATGTTCTTGGCTTCTTTTTGGTTTCTGTAAAGTAAGGCAAGGCGAGTTTATCTATATAGCACATTTCATACACATTGGTAATGCAAAGTGCTGTACATGAAAGGAATTAAAATCATAATATCATAAAAATCATGAAAATTAATAATAATCACAACAATAAAAACAAAGAATTTAAAAACATTTAAGAGGACTTAAAATGTATTTAAAATTAATTAACACAGTAAAAATGATTATACATAAAATAATGTAATCTGTTCGGACATAGCACAGTGCTCATTCAATAAATGCACAACTAAACAGATGAGTTTTTAAATGTGGCTAATGTATTAGCACTTCTGATCTCTTCTGGAAGCTGATTCCAACTGCTTTATATTCAATGAGCATATCTGCAATGTATGTAGGTCCTAGGCCATTGAGTGCTTTATAAACGAGTAGCTAGATTTGATCATTTTTACTGTGTTAATTAATTTTAAATACATTTTTAAACCATCTTAAATGTTTTTAAATTCTTCGTTTTTATTGTTGTAATTATTATTCATTTTCATGATTTTTATGATATTATGATTTTAATTCCTTTCATGTACAGCACTTTGCAGTACCATTGTGTATGAAATGTGCTATATAAATAAACTTGCCTTGCCTTGCCTTACTTTACAGAAATCAAAAAGCAACCAAGAACATGATGAAATTGATCACTTAGAATCAAAATAGACGTATGCAGAATATTTTCATAACAATTAAAAACATTTATTCTACATTACTGCTGTTGTCAAATAGGCTCTGGAAATTAGGCCATTCCCAAATGTATAGTATTAAGGACAATAAATGCTTGCCATTGTAGTTAATTGGGTTTAACAAATGACCAATCACAGGTGGGAAGACAAAAGTCATTGCCGCGCCCACAAAGTGTCAAAAGTCAACGCGAGCGTGTGTTGAGTAAGCGCGCGAGCGCTCATGTGCAGTTGTGCGCGCGAGGCAGAAGGGGCGTGCGCCAGTATTAATCTCCGCTCCTAAATTCTGTTCTGCGCGCTCGCGGGTGCACAGATGCGCTCTCGCATTGTTATTTTTCTCTCGTGGGTCTGGTTTTGCGCGCTTGCTTCATTCGCGTGCTCGTGGTTTTGACTCTATTTAAACGCCATATTCTCCCCTCTTAACATTATCACAATATTTGACCATATAGATGCAAAGATAATAACATATCACACTTAAACAGTAATATAAATCACATTAACAGTGATTACTTGAACATAAAATGTGTTAGCACTCATAATAAACATAATCCGTACATATTATACATTCGTCTGTACTCACTCTTTCCAGATGCACATGAGCACACTACACTATGATCTGGCACGGATGTCTCCGTTAAAGCTTGGTTTCCGTGCTGGTATACAATGAGATGGGTCAGCCGCGCAGCTCTCCGTCATCTTCTTCTTCTTCTTTCTGTTTAATGGCGGATGAAACCAACTGGAAAGGTGCATTACCGCTGCCGACTGGGTTGGAGTGTGGAGCTGGTAGACTGGAAACTACTCTACAATACTAAGAACTAAATGGGGAAAGGGGGGAGGGGGAAAATATAATAATAATAATAATAATAATAAAAGCATTAAATTTAATTATTTTATATTCTCAAAGACAGCACAGTTTCTTTTAAAAACCTTAGAATGTAATGGTATATGTGGCTAGATGTTTTGCTTAACAACCCTGATAGAGTAGGATTGCTGTGCTTAACAGTTTCCAGAGATTGAAGAAGCTGGTTCCTCTGTGTTTCATATTGTTTGCATTGTAGCAGTATATGCTCCACTGTTTCTGACTGCTCAAGGTAATCGTCCTGTCTGGTGCTGACCCAATATTTTCAAAGAATGATTTAAACCTGTGTGTCCTATTCTTAGTCATATAATTATAGCATCGTCTCTTCTATTTCTTCCAGCTATTCTTCCTCTGCCAACCTCTTTTTGGATTTTGTGTAGATGTCTCCCTTTTTCATTACCATCCCAATACTCCTGCCACACAGGTGTACAATAGCCCTTAATATAAACCTTGGTTTCAGCCTACTTACTGGGATCTGTAAGTCAACGTTCTCTTGTTGTAGGCTTTGCTTAGCGAGCTGGTCAACCCGCTCATTCCCTTCTACACCAACATGAGCAGGTACCCATAAAAAAGAAACTTCCACTCTCATTATCTGCAGTTTATATAAATATGTATAGATTTCATTAACCAGATCACTTCTGAATGACTTGCTAGATTGGATGCTTTGAAAATGAACCTGTATTTTTGTACCACATCTTCAAATGACAATTCCTTTGGTTTCTTTTTAATTTCTATATGAATACCCAGATCTACTAATGGAAGGGGAAAAAGCCATGGTTGGATAGGAGACAGGGGAACAGTAGGGCAATATCGCCGTTGATGTAACCCTAGCATCAGCTATCCACCCAAAGCTTCTGAGATTCACCTTGTCATGTTTCCAACAGTCTTTTAAAACATCTCTTTATTGGGTGATCATCAAACTGTCCCTTAATACTAGCCCAATATGTTAGCATAAGTTGTATCTGTCTCAGGCTAAGTGGCATTTCTCCCATTTCCACTTGCAAGGCAGGGACTGGAGACGTCTTAAAGGATCCACTACAAATCCTAAGAGCCTGGGCTTGCATGACATCCAACACCTTGGTATTTGTCTCTGCTGCAGCTCTCCTTCATAATAAAAGTCCCACACTAATACTGAACTTCTCGTGGCTTATTCACGGCTCATGTGCGCATATGGGTGTTTATGAAACCAATTGGTGCATCACACCATAAACAGTCAGTGATGCTCATTTCACTGGAAACAGTGCTTTATCCCTAAATAGCTCTAATGCCTGAATTGATATAAAGTATAATCTTTTTATTTTTATTTGCAGGAATCACACTGTGGCATCCAGAAAAGCTCCAGCTGAGTTCACGAACCCGTCACCGAATTAACACTGATTTCAAAGTCGTGGCTTCAGACTCCATTGAAGACAAATCAACCTTACTAAACATAGACGGTTCTCTGAAACTGAGTCTTTTAGGTGGACTGGTCAAAGTCACAGGAGCGGCCAAATATTTTAACGACACCAAGAAGTCTTTCAGACAGAAGAGACTGACTCTGCATTATCATGCAACCTGCAGGTTTGAAGAACTGACTCTGAATCACCTAACACCTGAGAGTATCATTAATCAGGATGTGTTTGATAACGACACGGCGACACACGTGGTGACAGCAGTGCTGTATGGATCTGACACCTGCTTTGTGTTTGATAGAGAAGTTTCATCAGAAGAGAACAAAAACACAGCAGAAGGAGAAACAAAACTGGCCCTTGAGAAACTCCTATCAGTGAACGTGAACGCCAGTCTGAAGATGAATGACGCTCAGAAGATCGCAGTCCAGAGATTCACATGCACGTATTATGGTGATGTTCAGTTACTGTCCAACCCAACTTCTTTTGAAGATGCTCTGAAGGTTTGCACTGATCTTTCAAAACTTCTAGGAGAAAAGAAAGAGCTTGCCGTTCCAGTGAGAGTTTGGCTTTATCCTCTGAACAAACTTCAGTCAAGAGCTTCAAAACGTCAGAAGGACATCAGCTTGGATCTAACCATAGCCATGGAATCAGTGATTGAGAGTCTAAATACAGCTGAGATGAGATGCAATGATCTTCTCAAAGACTCCCCTGCTCTGACCTTCACTGTATTTCAAGATAAAATTCTGCAAATGAAGCTAAACTGCAGCAAGTACAAACTGAAGCTCATGAAGAGACTCTGCTCCCTGCTGCCAGGCATCCGTGGAGACGTGATGAAGGAAACAGCACTGCATGAACTTCTCCAAGAACACGAGGAGTCTCCCTTCAGAAGAACTGAGCTTGCAGAATGGCTGAAAGATAGAGAAAGAGAGTCTGAGATCGTTAAAGCAGTCCTCCGACAGCTGCAGGACGCCGGTGCACAAGCAGAGGTTAACGTGGATCTGATATTAATGGATCTGGAAGTCGAAAATCTGGTGTGTTTCACATTCACGTCGTTGGACTGGAAAGATGTGCTGCTGCTTCAACAGAACGCCTGTTTGAGTCCTTCAGAGACAGGAAAGAATAATGAGAACCGCATTGACACAAAACAAAAGTCTTGGCTCAGTCCCGAGATCCAAAAAACCTTGAGGAGCAATTTGAAGACGTTTAAGAACTTGATTGATTCAGAAGATTGTAAACCAGCCAGGTTCATTGTGTCCTCCAGTGGAATGGAAAGCAATCCAGGTTCCTGCGTTCTGCTGTATGAAAGCGAATGTGATGAAGCCGTCTGCTTTATTCCTCCCTCCAAACCGGCCCGTCCAGTCACTGAAGATATCAAAGAAAACACTCTGTCTTCGAAAGTTCCTCCGGCGTGTCCTGCTACGGTAGAGCTTAGATTACTGTGGAAAGAGAAGCAGGACTCGATCTGGAAATCTAAACCTGTGATGAAGGATCAAAACACAGTTACCCTGACTGATCTGAGCGCAGGAACTCAGTATGAGATCATGTGTGTGGCGGTGGGCAAACTCAACTACACCGTATACAGTGACATCACTGAAGTTACCACAGAGGTGTGTATGATGATCCTTCAGCTGAGAATATCTACCTTATCTTGGTTATTTGCGACTGTAATTAAGTCAACAATAGTTAATTTGTATCAAATGGTTCTTTTAGGGAAGGAGCGGTATGAGTACAGGTGAGTCATATATTTACTACCCTTAAGTTGTTGTGAAGAACGTGGATCATTTGAGCCTGGAAGTGAACTGAATGGGCAGAGGTGGGTGGAGTACTGAAAAACTGTACTGAAGTAAAAGTAAAAGTACTTGCAGAAATATTTACTCAAGTAAAAGTAATAGTCAGAATAGTTACTTGAGTAAGAGTAAAAAAGTATTGGATAAAGAAACTACACAAGTAGTTAGTTACTAGTTACTTTGGATCATAAACTGAATATCCATAGTCTATTTTTATTTAGATAGGAAAATATATTTAGGTAAAATGTATTATATATACACTGAATGATGTTTATACCATTGTTTGAAGCAACTGTATGCCATATTTATTATGGCTTATAAACAAGATGAAAACACTAACTGAAAAAACTGTATTGCTTTTCTATAGTATTAAGCCTCAGATGATAATTATACAGGGGAATGGCCTATTTTATAAAAAATATCAATTGTGTAATACTAAAACAACAATGGAATAACCCTTAAGATAACCTGTAGAAAACATATCTGAAGCACACAGAAAAACATACTGTAAGTGGAAAATTGATTAATTGTGCAGCCCTAATACACACACACACACACACACACACACATTTGAATGTTTATTTTTTAAATGTAATTTATTTCAGTGATTTTCAGTGCCTTTACCTCAGTCTTCTGAAATGATCCCAGCTCCAGAAACATAGTAAAAATATCAGTCCATGTGACATCGGTGGATCAACTTTAGTTTCGAGATGCTATGAAAATACTTTTTTTGTGCGAAGAAAACAAAAATAACATCTCCGACTTAATCAAAAATATCTTAATTTGTGTTCCAAAGTATGAACAGTCTTAAGGGTTTGGAGTGACATGAGTGTGAGTGATTTTTATTTTGGGGTGAACCAAGACTTTAAAGTTGTACTGGCCCTTTTACAGGACATTAAAGGGATAGTTCATCCAGAAATAAAATGTAATGCTTAACCGCTTACTCCCAGGGCATCCAAGAAGTAGGTGACTTTGTTTCTTTAGTAGAACACAAACAGATTTTTAACTCAAGCTGTTGCAGTCTGACAATGAAATGGGGCTTTGAGAGTGAAAAAAAACCCTGTGGCTCGAGATGATATATTGAGTCTAAAGACACCAAACGATTGGTCTGTGCAAGAAACTGAACAGTATTTATATAATGTTTTACTTCTGATTCAACTCATTGTCCAACTGTCCTGAGTGCGTTCACAACAGTCTGCGCCTGCCATGCCTTTTTCTTCTTGCTTTACGCCGATAGCAGACTTATAAGTGCATTACTGCCACCTATCTCTCTCATTTGAGAAATATGTGGCTGTAATGCACTGACGCAATAAGTGGGAATGAAACACATGCATTTATTGTACTTTTGTAAAGTACAGAGGAACATTTAAATAAAAAAAGGTAAACTAGTGTGTCTATTAATGAAACCAGTCCTAAATATTAATATCTCTGAGCACCTGTGCACTGGTAAAAACATTCGCATGCGTTAAATTTAAATGAAAACCATATTATATGTTATATCCTGTGAACACATTTATAACATGTTTGTTTTTTCCTCTTACTTCCATCTGAAACAGAAGAAGCTTCTACAGGACGAGATGAAGTGACCAGGAGGTGAGAGTCACTGTTATATTTAACAGTTCTGCGTAAGACAGCGCTATTTCACCAGATTTAGCATGCTTCCTAAAAATATACAGGTGCATTTTGAAAGAGACCATGTGTGACAGTCATTCATAGATCAGAAATAAACGCTAGGGATCACAAAAGTTGGTCCCTTTTCATTGGAAGTGTTACAAATGTTGCTTATTATGTTTCTTTTTGCCCTAACGTTTTTAGAAAATATCAAAATTGTGATCTGCCCTCGTTGTATATCCGAAGCCTTTAAAAACTGAAAAAGTGTGGTTATTGAGGAGCAGTTCATCTGTGCATACAATAAATCCAGAATTATTGAAAAATGCTATCTTCTCCTGCAGAAGTCAGAATTTGAAAGCATTGAAGAATCCTGGTGTTTCCAGCATCAAGGTATTGTTATTGTTCATCAATATGAGCACGTCTGTGTTTGTAGCAACTGTAGATTAAAGTCTCCTTTGATATAAAGATATTTAAAAGTGTGATTTAGCCTCATAATGCGTGAGTTTCTTTTTGTTGGAGCAGCTCAAGTCGTCCGTGATCAACCCAAAGAGCAGCAAACAGAGCCAACCATCAGGTAAACCATACTGACATGTGCTTAAATCATTAGAGACTGAGTTTACTCACAACGCTTTGAACCTGTGTTTGTGTCTGTAGCATCAAAGATGTTCAAACTGAGACTGAAGGAGGAGTTTCAGTACCTGAATGAAAAACCTAGAGAAAGACAAAGCCTGAATGATGTCTTCGTTGAACAACTCTTCACAGAAGACCCTGATTCTCACATCAGCGACGGCAGACAGGTCATGCGCGACAAGATGCTTGAAGGCCAGCATATCAGGAGCGTTCTGCTGAAGGGAGACGCTGGCACGGGAAAAACCGTGACCGTGCAGAAGTTCATCCTGGACTGGGCCGAAGAGAAATCAAACACCCACATCGACTATATATTTCCAATACCTTTTCAGATGCTAAGCATTATCAGAGAGACGGTGAAGAAGTGTAGCTTCATGGAGATTCTGCAGAAGTGCGTTGAAGACACAGAATGCCTGAAACTGGACGGCTCTGAGAGGATCGTGCTGGTCTTCGATGGACTGAATGAGTTTAAACTTCCTCTAGATTTCAAAAACACAAAGAGGATTACAGATGAACATGAGCCGGCCTCAGTCTCTAGTCTTCTGGTGAACGTCATCGTGGGAAATCTGCTTCCAAACGCTCAGATCTGGATCACCAGCAGACCAGCAGCGGTTGGTCAGATTCCTAAAGAGCTTATTGACCGTGTGACAGAGATCCAGGGCTTTACTGATCTACAGAAGGAGGAATATTTCAGGAAAAGCATTAGTGATCAGAGAATGGCTAAAAAAGTAATCGGTCACATGCAGACGTCGAGCCGCATCAGCAGCATGTGTTATTTACCGGATTACTGCAGAATCATCGCAGCGATTCCAGAGAAGATGTTCAGAACGGGCAGTGATGATTTCCCCAAGACTCTCACTCAGATGTACATCAGACTCCTGTTTGCTCTGACTGAACTGAATCAACTGAGTAAAGAGAGCATCCTTGGTCTCGGGAGGATAGGGTTTCATCTGCTGGCGAACAGAAACTCTCTCTTCTGTTATGAACACTTGGAGAAATATGGCATTAGAGATGAAGATGTTCTGATACGCTTATTAATCATAAAGACGATCGAAGATGAAAGCAAGCGTAAATTCCTGTGTTTTGTGAACCGCAGAGCGCAGGAGTTTCTGGCAGCTTTATACGCGACTGAAGTCATGAATGGGAAAAATCAGCTCCAGCTCAAAGATCTGTCCAGTCTGAAACTTGACTATGGGAGGGACTGCTTAACATACTATACAACCTGGATAGAAAAAACTTTAGAAAGACAGATGGATCTTTTCCTCTGCTTTTTACTGGGTTTGTCACTGGTGTCCACTCAGACAGCTTTAAAAGACCTCCTGAAACAGAGAGAAAACTATGTATCCCGTCAAGACACAGTTAAACACATCAAGAAAACACTCCTGGAGTCTTCTCTAGAAAATACAGACAGACGCTGTCTCCTGTTTGACGGTTTGAAAGAGTTGGATGAACGATATTTAATCCAGGAAATAAAAACACAGCTGAAATCGGGACTCAAACCGTCTCCTGATCAGTTTTCAGCTCTGGTGAACTTAGAAAAGTAGCTGGGTGAGGTAAAGTCACATCAATCAGATCATGTTGATCAGTATTGTAATATGATCAGTCCTTCCTTTGAAACACAATGATTATATTAATGATAACTACAGAAGTTGTTTGTTGAGCACATTTGTCTCCCTCTACAGGCTGAAGAACATGATTCCTGATGAGACTGCCATTAAATCAGTGTTTGAGATTATATATCGACATTCAGTGTGATTACTTTAAAGATCTGCATGTGAACTATTAAAGATTTTGGATTTTTGCTTTAAGATGTTACATTGAAACTTATTTCTAACTTCTAACTTCTATCTAAGTGTTCTTTTTATTTTGTGTATATCAACTTCAAAAGCAGTCAAAAGATTAATCACGATTAACGACATGCAAAATAAGTTTGTTTACATAATATATGTATGTGTGCTGAGTGCATTATGTATAATACACACATTCAATATATCATTTTTAAACATTTAGGCCTACATGTATACACATTTGTGTTATATTTTATACTCTCTTAATAAATATTTTTGTTCTATAAAAAGATAACATTTGCGTGTGTGTGTGTGTGTGTGTGTGTGTGTGTGTGTGTATTATATGCCAGTAGAAAGTAGACGAAAAACTACTTTGAGATAAAACTCTCCCACGTTTAGACAATGGTTCACATGTGTAAAATTAGATTTTAGATCTTTCTTTTAGTTAAGAAGAAGGCTTGATGACTTTGAATTAACTCTTAAATAGACGTTAGGAACTTCAAATAAAAAAAAGAAAGAAAGTATACAACGTTTTTTTTTTTTTGTAAGATTTTCAAGGGTTGGCTGATGCTATGACATCCTACCAGTATCAATCACTACAAAATGTCCAAGCAATTTTGATCAAACAGTTAAATATCTGGAATTGATAAATACATTTCTGAAAATATATAATATGGAATTGTCTATAATTTATTTATTTCTATTTATTTTTAATGCCACGAACCTGTCACCACACAGCACATAAAAGAGTAGCACATAAAAAGGTAAAAATAAAATAAAATAAAATAAAATAAAATAAAATAAAATAAAATAAAATAAAATAAAATAAAATAAAATAAAAT
>JAUYWG010001100.1:0-10069 GCA_034779775.1 Enteromius afrohamiltoni
GATTTCCAGTGATTGTCGTCATCTTACTACAGAGACCATCTCTGCGTTTAATAAATAAAGCTTAATCTGGTCATTATTCATTACCATTACTCTGTTGTTCCATTTGATAATGTTCAGTGCTTTGCTACAATCTGTATTGTAAAAAGCGCTATATAAATAAAAGTGACTTGACTTGACTTGACTCGGATAGTGCACAAGCCAAAAAGCTTTTATCATGCTTTTGGGTTTTTTGAAGCTTGAAAGCTTCATGCACCATTCATTATAATTGCATGAAAATGTTCTGCTTTCGTGTTCAGATCAGAAAGTAAGTCATGCAGGTTTTGAACAGGAGTAATGACAGAAGTTTTATTTTACTGTGAACTAATCTTGCAGTATACAGTACATGTTTTTTTTCCCTTGAGCTGATCAAACGCTGGCCTGGTCAGACATCCAAATTATGCTAAAGCTGACACTTGCCTCTAGTCCCCTCTATGAAAAATACAGAGGTCTGGCTTCATTGCTTAGTAACAAGACCGATATGAACCAATTACACTCACCTCTAAAGTTAGATCTGAGAAATGCATATATTGTGTAGGTGCAAAAGCCCAAGCAACTGACATTTTCCCAGAATATTTCCAGAGATGATAAAACAAACACTCTCGATTTGCAGAAACGGAGGTGCAAATTTTGATGGGACTTTATAAATAGCTTTTCTTCAGCTTTGGTGTTTTACAGTGCATATGAAGATTGTATACAGTATTTTATTTGTACACTCTCAGATATAAAGGTACAAAAGCTGTCACTGGGGCGATACCTTTTCAAAAGGACATGTTTGTACCTAAATGGTTCATATTGGTACTTTAAAGGTACATATTAGTACTCAAAGTGTACGTATTTATACTTAATAGATACAAAAGTGTAGGTTACCGCCCCAGTGGCAGCTTTTGTACCTTTATTTCTGAGAGCGTATGAAATATTACTATTTATGCACCATCACTCTTCTTTAGATCAGCTAGCAACAAGCACTTTGAACAATTGCCATCCCACCCACTGTTCAGAATCAGCTAATTTAATCCAAATCACGGTGCACTCTTATAACGTGTCCGCCTTAATGTGATTTAATCAATTACCCGCCTCGTATCTGTTGCCCCAGACACACTTGTGGCTTTTAAGGCAACTGATATCATGTGCTCGGAGCAAACACAATGCAAGCAAATGTGTTTAAAGGATCCCAGCAGATGCCAGTTTTTAATATCACACCAGTTGTTCAAAACATGCATGCTGCTTCTCGAAAAAGCATTTTTTCGGTTGGTGTGGCCCTGGCCTTTGATAACCTCACCAAGTTCGTCAATGCCCACCCTCGCCCTTTCATATCAATACCACTCTGTTCTGCTGTGCTTTCAGGGTCTGCTGGAGTCCATAGGCATGCACGTCGTCCTAAAGGGCAAATTATTCATTTCGGGAAAGTTCAGCCAGTATTCATCTGTCTGCTAAATACCCATTGGCCTGAGAGTCATTTCTGGCCTCGGCTGCTGGCAAACTTCATTTAGAGAGGTGATGGTTTCGGAGCGGCCCTTTCATTTCATATGAGCAGAGAAGCAAACATTTATTTTAATTTCATCGTATGGTGTTCTTCTTAAAGATTCATTTTCATTTTATTAATCCTCCCATGTGTGATTTTTAGCTGCGGATTTGTGTGGTCTTTAAACGTCCACCTCGGCAGGTCAAAGGAATCTCTGCTGGCCTGCTGGAATTAAAAGCGTAATTGATATTCATATGGCGGAATGGACCTCTATCTTCAATAGCTGCCAGACTATTCACAATAAACCAACTAGTTGGATTAGAAGCTGTTGGCTTTGTGTGCAGTTTCAGTGTCTGTGATATGATTTTGCCAGACATGGTCCTGGATTAACATTTTTTTGATTCTTCTTCCTATCAACGCAACAGTAAGATGTTATTATTTATGTCTATTAAAAGATAAACAAAAACTCCAACCATAACCTTAACAAAAAACAACAACAGAATATTATAAATACTGTTCAATAAGTCAAGTTTAACCTTAAACATAAAATTTGATTGGTTGATCCAAGAAAGCAAAAATGAATCACACTTAATTAAATATTTATACTGATGGATCCAAAAAAGCATAAGTGAGCAATATCAATAAATAAAATATAAGTAAATATAAAATAAAAATGATCCTATTAGAACTATGTTATATTGCATTATATTATTTTATTATAACAATATATAATAAAATAAAATAAATTCTATAAATTGAATGAAACTGAATTAGAAGAAATTATTAGGTTGTTAAAATGATGATTAAACACCAATTCGAGCCTAATATCTTATTGTAACGGAGCCGATGAGATGCAAATGTTTATTAACGTTTATTATTGAAAACATCAGTGAACAGGTTTGGCACAGCCGAGACACAAGAATAATCCAAACCAGGCATGAGTCAGCCGACAGCAAACTGAATCCGGGGGTCTTGACAAGAGGGGTTATTCAGAACTATTAGCAGTAGTCCAGGTGAGGTGCAAACAGTGCAAAGGGTAATCCAAAATACATGGACAAAAGTCCAACAGGAAAACAGGCAAGGCGAGAAACTGGCTCCGTAAAGCAGCTATCAGGAGAGTGACAGACGCGAAACACTTTAGGAGACTAAACAGAAAATAAACACGGAATGGCTTTTTAACATAGCTAACACTCGGAGATTCCTAAATGCTAGACATTACTCTGCAACTAGATCAGGAAGTGTGCGCGCGTTAAATACTGTGTGTGATCTCATTCAGGTGAACGTGTTACTGGTGACAGCTGTGTGTGCGATCAGTGCAACGGCTGATGGGAAACGCAGTCCAGGGTGGAATGACCTGACAACCGACTGAAAGTCCATGGACAGAATTCTTGGACTTACAGGCTGATCCAAGACAATACATAAGAATATAGTCATTTATATTATAACATCTCTCTATTTTGTTATGAAAACTGCAATAAATGCATGGCCCTATCTATGGAGTAAACAAGCCATGTTAATACATGAAATATTATACATTTTAATCTGAATTGCATACAGTAAGTATTTTATCATAGTCTACATTTGCACCTATATTAATATCATAATATATATATATTAATTTATCGTATAACATTGAAAATAGGCTATATTATATTAAAATACTAAATAAAATAAAATAATTACACAGGAAAATTGGAGAAAATAACAGGTCGATACAAATGTTAATGTACCAGCTCAATCCTAACCATAACCTTTATATGACAGTTTTTATTTTCTCGACTGTGGAAAAATCTAATCACTCCAGATCAACTGTGAATATGATGTCCAAACACCAGCAGGTCATAAAGACCCCCCAACTCATATAATCACATATGCTGTTCTGCTGACTGAAAACACACACACATTGCACATTACCCAACCACTTTTCCAGCAGCATGGGTCTGGCGGTCAGAAACAGACAGTACAGTATCGCCGAGTACAGTTCAGCTTTTGTGCGAACATGAACTGTGCATTTATGACTACAGAGCGCCCGCCTCCTGCTACTCCCACTAATAAAAGCAGGATTATTACAAAAAACCATCATGTACGATGGCGACGGCTGTTGACTTTACAGGCTCCCCCTTCAAATACTCTAATAATAAAGTTTCTCCTTCCTCAGAGGAGCAATTTTCTAAAGCGTCAATAAGCGTCTTTCTACTGGGAGGAAAATAAAAGAAGCCCAGAGGAATATTTCCTGTTTTCAACACTTTTTACAAGTTTCCAACTTAATTTTTCATGTGCCTTGGCTGATTTAAAGGCCTCTCGCAGGTTATGCCCACTGATCAAAAATTCATCACAGCGTGAGAGAGTCGAGTCAGACTGTTTGATCTGTGGCCTGTTACGAAAAATACAAACACAACCTTGGAGCACAAAAGCAATCATGTTGTATGCGCCAAAATTATCCATTTTTCTTTTATGCCAAAAAATCATAAGGATATTAAGTAAAGTTCCAAAATATATGAAATGTCATTTTTGATTAGTTATATGAATTGCTAATAATTTCATTTGGACGACTTTCATTTTTTTTGCCTTACCAAAAAATGACCATACACAGCTTTATTAACAAGACTGTGTTTGGTTTCATCCGGTACTTAGTCTCTTTCATTACAACCTAAGAAAACATTAGTGGAATCTGCATCTCAGATGGAATTTAGATGCATTTATACAGTGTGATGTATCACAGAGGAAACATGCATTTAAGATGCATAAATAATGCTTTGCTTTAAATGCTTTTAAATAAAATGCTGACTACTAACATTTTAAATGATACACAAACAATACAAAACAAAAAAAGTTGATGTGTGAGATTAAAACCACCAGTAGATGACAGTGACCGACTGTTAATGAGTGAGTCATTGAGATTCAACTGATTCATTCATTTAGCTGATTCATTCAGGAAGAAAGCAATTGACTGTGTTGAATCACTGAATCATTTATTCAACTGATTTGCTCAAAAAGCTGATTCATTCAATAAATAAACACCGTTCATTGCTCAGAGACACACACAAAAAAGCTTTGCGATCTTTGTTTGGAACCTTTTTATCGGCATAATTGTGTCTAGAATGTAAGAGACTTACTACATTTGTTATCATTGTGATATCTGGAGAAAATGTGACACTCTACTGTATCTATATATACTAGATCTACTGTAGTAGAATGCCTTGAATTTAGAATTTCAGAAGACTAATAAATCACGTGCATGCAATACTTTCTTGTAGTCTGTGTTCTTCTGACTTTATTTTGTAATGAATATGCTTCAGGAAATGTGTCGGAGTAGAAGTATACATTTTAATTTGAAAATATAGTGGAGTAAAAGTGAAAGTTGGCTGAAATACAAAAACTCAAGTAAAGTGTAAAAAGGCTACTTCTAGAAATTATTAGTGTTATTGCTTTTGATACATGACACCTCTTCAAACCATGCATCAATGGAAAGCTTGTTTATTCAGCTTTCAGATAATGTATAAATCTTAATTTGACAAAAACGGACCCTTTTTTTGCGCTCCAGGGACGCAAATACTAATTCTTCTGAAAGAAGGAAAGAAAAAGTGTTTGTTCTTTATGTTAGACTAAACTGTCGCTTCTGGAAAGTGAACCGTGACAAGATGGCGGGCGTTTTGTGGCGGTCTGAAATTTAGAGTCCCGCAGGAAACGCGGGGGGATGGTAGGACGGTGTATGTGTGGGGGGGTATGTGGCGCTGCTGCATCAGCGTGTGTGCAGTAATGTGATAGCACAAAGAATCCGCCACACAAAGAAACCACGCCTCCCCTCTCTGCTCCCCGGGGGTCTGTAGTAATTACTGCACTAAACCGGCCCAACAGAGGTGCTGTGTTCACTGCAGCTGGCCTGCGCCTCACTCCAGATGTGTTCAGGCCGGGCAGGTGAAAGCAGTGACTTCACATTATAAAATGTGGCGAGAAGTCAATACTTTATTTCCATACCACTGAATTAAAGCCTACAGGACTAGCCTGGGTCAGAATAATTACTATAGTTTTTTTTAAACCACAGGGTTAGTAATATGCAGACCTTAAAATAATGTGTAACCAACCATACTATATTATATTATACTGTGTATATTATAGAATTTTTCTGATTACACCTTTCTGTTAGTCAGCTAAATTTTACAGTTTTAGTTACATAAAAATGTATATTAGTCCAGATTGAATCCAGATTAGTACTCTTGGCTAACTGCTAGTAGCTCTTAAGACACAGTCTTAACACGAAGGCTAACTTTAGACCTTTTTCTGGTCTGATTGTGTTTTTCCAGTGTGCGGACAACTTTGGCTGCGTATTTGACCAAACTACACGCATACAATAAATAAATAAATAAATTATATTACATTATGGACCATTAATGAAATTAATTTAAGTAATTAAGAAGGATAAACTAAAATTGTTTCTAATATTATTATTATATGAGGAATAATTATGTTCAGGGGAAAATGAAATTTTTATCTACCATCAGTTTTCCTAAATTAACATGTTAAAGTGAACTATGTGAACAAGAAATTAAATGACTAATTGCATTCATTTCTTTTATTTGTTCAATAATAAATAGCTTTGCTATATACTTATATTTGGTTGGTTATTTTGCACATGTACTCCATTTTAGTGCCAAATTAACAGAATATTATAAATAATAAGTACAGTACGTTCTTGTTTATTTATTTTCTTGGATCGTCCAAACATATTTTAGGTTTGAGGAAAGGCACCCAAACGAAGTGATTAAAGAAGTAAGAATAAAGTACAGCTGTTGAGTGATAATGACCAGCAGACATGAGTTCTGGAGACACAAAGGCAGAGCAGATCAGATGTAGTTCCGGTCTCAGACCCCAGTAAAGGCTCATATATCACAAACACACAACAAAACTCTTTTATTCCACAGAGTCTGAGGAAAGAGGGAGAAAGGAGGAGTGTTACCTAATCTATTCCATATGGGACATATTCAGTGTTCAGGTCACATGACTTTACCAGAGGTGGTTTTTCTTCTCCTCAGTAAAAAAACAAAACAAGAAAACACAGATCAATCGGATCTGCTCGTAAGTAAAGAAAACACTGCATTTATAATTGTGTCACAGGGTTTTCTCGTCTTAAAAGAACAGTTCACCCGAAAATGAAAACTCATGTTGCTCATGTTGTCGCAACCATCAAAGTTATGACTTATTTTTACTCTCATGCTGTGCTTTGAATAGTTGAACTGGTGTTAAATTGGTGTTTTTTTGTCTCTTTTAAATTCAGTTTTATTTTTATTGTAAAGAACTTTGGATCAGTTACTGTGGTGCTCTATTAATAAAATAGACTTGCCTTGCAGACCCTATTACTATTTTTTTTCCCTGTGGAACACAAAAGAAGATATTTTTAGAATGTTTGTAAACAAAAACCTTTCAGTTCCCATTGACTCCCATTTCAGTTCTCATTCACATTATATGGACAAAACACAGTGGAAGTCAATGGGAAACTAAACTGTCTGGCCACCATGATTCTTAAAATATCTTTTTTTTGTGTGTGTGTTTCACTTTGTGTTAAAAGGTTACAGTTTTAATGCAAAGTAAATGATGACAGAATTTTTTTATTTATTTATTTATTCCCCTTACACCTGGATTTTGGATTCTGACCGCACCCATGCACTGCAGAACATTTATTGCTGAGACTCTGAAGCAGAGACATATTTCAACAGATCTAATGAAGAAAAAAAATGGTTTAACTCTTTCTTTAAAGATATAGCTACCCAAAAACAACAATTTCATTACCCACTTCATTTACTTCTAGTCTTGAAAAAAAAATTAAATCCACTTGATACTGTACTATTAGTTCATGACCTAACTGATGTTACGCGCAGTATTTCTGTGCCCCTCCTCGTATTTTTTTTTAAATGAAGTGACAGCAATAACCAAGAGGAAGAGCACATTCAGAAGTGTGTTTAGAGGGATGTGATCGTGCAAAAAAGTACTTTGAGGGTACTGAAGCGAAGACACAGAGTTCGAGAAAGAGTGGAGAGAGAGAGAGAGAGAGGCACTGCGGAGGAAGAAACACTGGGCTAATTGTTGCAGTCCTGCAGCAACAGACCTGTGACTGAGACTCTGTGTTTTCATCTAGACTGAGCACATCTGGGCCTGGCAGCTCTCTCAAACATCACGCCGCTACATGAACCATCGTCCAAAACAACAGACCTAAATGAGAAACGTTGGGATGTGTTATCTAATAGCTTGTAGATGACTTTAGGGTGATTCGGGCTTTATGCACGCACTGTTTTCATTTTCCCTCTTATGCCCTGTTCCAATAAGGTTGTTGTTGTTCTGAAGATCATGTGAAAACTCGTATGACCGGTTACTGGACGCCTCTGACGTGAGCCCGGAAAATGCGTATGAGTGTGTTTGTCCATGAGAGAAAGACGTTTTATTAAGTTAAATGCTTTATAAATAGTATATGTTTTTTGGACTAATTTTAATTATCGGAGGAAGGTAGAGAAGGGCAGGATAACAAAACAAACAAACAAAACATCTGAAAGCTGAATAAATAACCCATTGATGTCTGGTTTATTAGAATATGATAATATTTGGCTGAGAGACAACTATGTGAAATCTGGAATCTGAGAGTGTAAAAAAATCAAGATATTGGGTTTTGATATATTTATAGGACATTTACAGAATATCTGTATTAATATTCTAATATTGCTACAAATATATTCTTGCTAGTTATGACTTGTTTTGTGCTCCAGGGTCACAAAAATCCTCTCTTGTGTTCCACAGAAGACAAGCATACAGGTTCACAACAACATGAGTAATCAACTTTCATTTCTGGGTGAATAATGCATCAATGTATACATTAATGCATCTCTGAAATGTAAACAACAGCAGAAGGTTGTTTTTCTGTGTGGAATATTGCAGCCTACGATGCAGTGGGATTGAACATCTCCTAACCAAGACAGAAAACTACAGGTAAAATGCAATGTAAATGTGAATGCAAGTTGGTGAACTACATATGCAACACAATTAAAACAACAACAACGTAGGGTATGCTGCATAATGGGGCATAGCGAATTCAATGTAGCACTTTCCAATTGATTTTGCCTCAAGAACAAAAATTTGCATTAGACCCATCACAATCTGCAGCAAAAGTTGAAACAGTCTGATTGAACTGATGCTAACGACGAAAGATATGGGATTCTTTAAAAAGCTAATAAGCCTAACGATACACAATTATATGGCTAGTTGCATTGTATTATTTGCATTAATTATTGTTTTTTTCCCCTCCACCCACTATACTCAATACAGACTTGCATGGCATTTTTGGGCGGCGAGATCCATTACACTAGCATTCAATCCGAACACAGCCAGGCTCACATTGTTTGCAATTTGGAGGATGTGCACTAACCGCTAGGCCGTGACTTGGGCGTAATTAGCATCTGCAGGCATTTAAAACAATCCCTGATACACAATAGTAGTAAAAAGCCAACTAAAAGCAAACTTCTGCTGTGAAAAAGAAGAGATCTGAGAGGCTGACATGAAATAGGAGCCAGGGGAAGAGGTGCTGAGATAACTTTAACAACTATTACTGTATCCTTGCCAAGTCTGATAGGACAGCTGAACACAGATTAATTCTCAGGAGGGGTGTGTGTGTGTGTGTGAGCTTAAGTTTCTTTTAAGATGGCCAGAGGCTCACTTCCTCTCCATCTCATCTCTCCTGCTCTCAGCTCGTCTGATAGGACCTCAGCCAGCGTTCAGATGCCGATATGCCTCGCGGTTTAACAGATAAAACGCTCCACTCAGTAGGGCATCCTGCCCAGGCTTTTTTTTTTTAATAACACACCCTAACGTGGAGGAAGAAGGGAAAAGGACTCTAACAATAGAGCGAGAGAATGCCAGACAACAAAGCAGACACAAAGGGGAAGAGGGATGTAAATATTTAATGGGCTTATTGCTGCATCCGTGTCCTACATAAAACGGGGGTAAAACCTCTAGGGCTTGATAAGCATTTCTTCTCAGATAAAAATAAATAAATAAATACTTGTGTGTGTATAGAAAAAGAGGAAAGAGCTCATTAAGAGTATTAACAGAATTAAAGTTCTCGGTGGCATATTATGCAAATGAGCATAAAAATGAGCAGAAGCAGGCTGATTTTCGTGCCTGTCTTCTTAAATGCAAATGAGCTGCTAGTCCCCGCCCTCTTTTCCAGAATAGATCTGCCCCATTACAGCTGGTACCTGCTAAAAACATCTGTTTTAATACTGATTCTGACGAAATCGTGCGTTTTAAACCATATCAGTTTAAACTTCTAATATAAGGTTAATTATGACTGTGATGGAAATAAATCTCATGTTTATATTAGATCTGTGACAGCAATATAAGTTAGAGTAAATAAATCAATAAATGCACTGCTTTCTTGTCTCCTCTGAGGTTCTGTTACCCTTTCAGTCGAATCACTTCGACGTTACATATGGGAACTCGCCAGAGAGGCTCATTGGGTGGTAGAAGCCATCTCCCTGGCCTATTTATACCAGGGAGAGCCTTGCCCCATCGGACTGAGAGCTC
>JAUYWG010001101.1:0-10068 GCA_034779775.1 Enteromius afrohamiltoni
TGAAGGAGATGGTCGTAGGAGTTGGGGACCTGACGAATAGCCTTCATAGCTTAATGTCTGGTGCTAGACAGACACCTTTTTCCTGCTTAAATACCTGCGTGAGGTTACTTCCGGGTCCTCGTGACCTCACGTGATCCGGTGTGTGTGACACATACAGGTCAAGATTGGTTAACATGGCGAAGTTCAGATTTTTCAACTTAAGCGTTTCGCACGATTTGTGCCGCAAGACGTCTAATGCATTGACTTCACATGTAAATCACTCGTGCTTAATGCTTCATTCGTGTCTGGTGTGAACGCAGCATAAGAGTCATAAAAAATTGTTCACTGGTGTTTTTTTGTAGTATTACAACCCAGTCCACCAAGTCCAACATGTTCTTTAAACTAAGATTCCATTGGTTGCATCCATTCTTGCTGGACTTAACTGAAAATAACTAAATAAACGTGTCCTTGCCATGAATAAATACTGTGAGACTGGGCTGAGCATTACATTGATGCATTTGATAACATTTTGTTTCCTAAGTTATATGGCTAACATTTAAGATAGCACTTTGACTTGCTATGATATTTGTTTCTGTTCATATTGAAATTCTCATTGCTTTCTGTCATCATTATATTTTCATTGTCAGATATCATGCTGAATCTTACACAATACTATAAAAACTGAAACCAAATGCTCTTCAAAGTAATTTAAGAAGCTTGTGTTGTAATAAAGTACAAATGTAAATGAGTGTCTGTGATGAATCAGTTTGCATCTCAGAAGAAAAAACGATTTTGCATAAGGCGTTAAGTACAAGAGCAAATATGTTTATAGTGGAAAACAAACATAGACACAGAGTCAGATGCATCAATCTTCAGTCTGTCTGCGGCTGCAGGTAATTAACAGGTTTGTTTGCTCTTATTTTAGTCTCAAACTGTTGAGCTTAAAGTTGAGATTTAAGGGAAGAGACAAACATTTTAATGATTTAAGGTTTCATTTCCAAAGCAAAATATAATTATCTATGCCCAATTATAATAAGGGTGCTGTTTTTGAGTGTATTTTAGTCATTTAGAAGAGTGGTTTTGGTTAAATATTTGGTTGGTCTGTTTTTTGATTTAGAAATATATATATAGACATTTTAATCTCATCTCATTTGCACCCGTTTTGTATAGTAACCAATAAACACGAGGAATGAAATCTCTACATTACAATTACAGGTAAAGAGAGATCTAAATATTTAAGGGGAAAGAGAGCAGTTTGATGCTATCCAGGTGTAAATAAATGTAATAAATGTGATTTTTTTTTCCACAGATGAATCATTAATAATGAGGACTGCTTTACTTTTGCTGCTTTTGCCGGGTGAGTTCAGCGATTTGTTCATTTTGTTTAATTCCACATTTACAGTGATTTGCAAGCATTTTTCATACACTATTGCTTAAAGTGTCATATGAGGTTGCTAGAAAAAAAAAATTGTGTATGTTGTGTAATGCACTGTGTTTATGTGGTTTAAGACACAATGTTCCGCATCCTGTACATTTTTTGAGCTATCCGGTGCACTGTGATTGGTGAAATACCTCAGGTGTTAATGGAAATGTTACGCCTCTTATCATAACGTGATGCTGTGTCTTGGCGCTATGCCACCAAAACAAAGAAACACATTACAAAACTATGCAAACTGCGCGGCCTGGGTGCAGTTACGGTTCTGTGCGGCGTCCCGCGATCGGTGGTCATTTCATGCTGGAACCTTCCCCGCCGGATGGCGCAGTGAGTGCCGGCCCACGCGTTCTTCTCCGCGTTCGTGGCACGGCATTTTCTCCTCGTACCATGGCGTGTCCGTGCATCCACCTCCACCTCTCCAATGGTGTTGGAGGACCCACAAAACTCCAAGACAAAGTCAATAAGCTTGGCCAACGGCCAGTCAGGATCCTCTGAGCAGAATCTCCCAATCTAACCCGGACAGAAAGAACTCATAGTTACGGATCATTCTGTGACGAATAGAGAGTACGTGAAGCGTGCGAGTTCAAGTGCAAAGGGTTTATTCCAGCTCAGGGTAGGACAAACACAATCAGGACCGACAAACAGCGTTATAAGAGACAGACCCAGAAGAGTAAACAATAATCAGAGCAATGGGTCAAATACCAGAGTAAACAGAGTCCGTAGGGTGAGGCAAAGACAGTAATCCAGGAGCGGGTAGAAGTCAGCAACAGGTAATCCAAATAGCGAGATACACTGAGAAAAACACACTGGGTTGACAGTAAACACTGACACCTTAACAGTAATACAATGATCCGCGATAAGACAAACAAGCAGACTGGTATTTATACAGGTGGGACTGATTGAATGATGAACAAACTAGAAACAGCTGTGGGGAGAGGTGCATACTGGGAAATGGAGTCCGGACATGAAAACAGACATAAAACACAGAGTACATAGAAAGTATCACACACAATCTTTAGTTGATAGCTCCAGCTGGGCGTGACAGTAACTTAATCAGGAATTGTCCATCAAAAGCGATCTCCTGATCACAAAACACAAGGCTTCTCCTGAAGCTTTCGTGAGTAACAGAAATCTCTCTTGTTGAAACATGATGCTTTTGGTGCTCGGTACAGGTGACAGAAAAGTGCCAGATGAGACAAGGATTCAGGTAACGTATCCAGTGAGACGCCAATGAATTCAGAGAGGTGAACAAGCCCACAAAGGCCAGTAGGAAAAGGCATAGGGTGAAGGTTGTTACCTTGAGGTCGGCCGTCTACTCTCTAGTGAGTGCTGCTTAAATGCAGGGAGCTTGATTCACTTCAGGTGCTGCTCGTTAGGCTCTGGTGGCTGTGAGTGAGAGTAGACTGCTGAGCTGGATCAGAGAGACATTACAGCGTGACAGGAAGGCATAAAGTACAAGAGAAAAATGTTTATAGTGGAAACACACAGACACTGAGGCAGATGTCATCAACCTTCAGTCTGTCTGCTGCTGCAGGTAAATATTAACAGGTTTGTTTAATGCTCTTATCTTTGTCTCAAACTGTTGAGCTTAAAATTGAGATTTTGTAACATAGGAGACGTGGACGTTCTGATCCATTCGCAAGAGCTCTATTTCAGAAGTCAAAAAACAAGATTGTTGACAGGCAGACAGCTTCAACGGAGGCAGAGCAAAATTGTGGTCAAAATACAAAGCAAAGAGTCAAGGCAGGCGGTGAACAATCACAGAGTCAGATAACAGAACAAGGTCAAAAACAACAGAAACAAACATGAACCAGCAACGCTTAGAAATTGCCTATGTAGGCCAATACTTCGCAGTTACTGTTTTGAGACTGTGGTATTTAAGCAGAGTGTTAATGACTGAGTGGGTGACATTATAGGCAGCGGCTTCATCTTCAATATTAAGAGGAAAAGATTTGCTGCTATCCAGATTTGAATAAATAAATTTTTCTCACAGGTGAATCATTTATTATAAGGACTGGTTTACTCTTTCTGCTTTTTTTGTTGTCTAATTCCACATTTACAGACTATTCCACATTCAGTTCAAACCCCAACTTCTATATTTTAAATATGCCATATACCATATTTCTATCCACAAAAAAAAAAAACATCCAAAGTATACCCAACAAACAAATAATATTTTTTAAAAAATGATTTGGATTAGCATGTGTTTTAGTAAATGTCACACTCAGCTGGAGTCGACAGCAAGGGACTGGATGGCACTCCAGCACCACTCTGACTCTGTGTTTCATGTTTCTGTTCTTTTGCCCGGACTTTATCAATGAACTCATGTCTCCGCCCATCTTGTTGGTTGTCTTGATCACTCATCTGTTTCTCCGCCCCCCAGTGTCATTGTCACATGTATAAAGTGTCCGTATGTTTCCATTACCAGTCGCTCGTGATTGTTGAATGTTTCATTTCCTGGTGTTTACTCTGTTCATGAGCCCTCCTTGTTTCCTTGTTTCTTGAAATAATTTATTGGATTTACCTGTTGCCGACCCACGCTTCCACACTGGATTACTGTCTTGCCTTAGCCTCTGATGTCCCCGGTACTGCTTGTTTGATTCAGCCTGTCTCCACGCCATGTTTATTCTGTGTTCTAAATAAAGCTTGCAGATGAATCCGAACGTTTCCTCGCGTCCTTTTCGTGACAGTAAAATTATCTAAACATTCTTGGATCTAGATACTTGTGAGATATTTATATTTGCATGAGAAACAGAACAATTTAAAATGTGTATGTATATAAAACAAATTATTTTACTTACCTCACTGGCAAATAGTTTTGTTTTGTTTTTTTAGTATTTAGTATTTTTAGTCATGTATTTTGTTGTTTGTTTTACGAAAAAAGACTTAACTTTAATGGGTCATATGATGTTACTAAAAACAACATTATTTTGTGTGTTTGGTGTAATGTAATGTGTTCCTGCGGTTTAAGTTTAAAAAAAAAAAACTATTTCTTTTCCACATACTGTCCATTAGGGGAAGGTCCTGCAAAGTTTAGCTCCAACAATAATCAAACACAACTGAGCAAGCAAGTCAGGGTCTTCAGAAACACTTGGGCTACAGGCAGGTAAGGTTTATTTCAGGGTCGGGGCTAAACTCTGCAGGACGTTGCCTACCCCTGCTATACATTATTGTTTCTCCTCTAAGCCCTGCCTCCTGAAATGGGTCAATTTGAACAAAGCTCATTGTTCTAAAAAAGCAAAGTGTGCTCTGATTGGCCAGCTATCCAATGCACTGTGATTGGCCAGAACCTCAAGCATGTGGTGGAAATGTTCTGCCCTTTACCATAACGTGATGCTGCGTCCCTGCGCTATGACACCGGGATAAAACACATTCAAACAAGGAATTTGTTGATCCAGTGAAGACATAATTACTGATTATCATGACATTGTTCTGTCTGTTTACACGTCATCTTGCATCACGCCTCTGCATTCGTGATCATAGAAACAAGCACTACCCTTCACTGTTCCAAACTCACGTTTGAATAGTATGATGTATGTTTATATTGTTGCATGTAATTGTGAATTTCAGCATGTATGGCGACAAGCGCTTATATTTTAATTCATTGATACAAAGACGCTCTTGTGTTGAGCTTAAACCTAAAAAGTAATAAAATATTATTAAAAACAAAAATAAGAAACAATACTTTACAAATAAAACCCGATCATGTGTGAAGTGTTGAGTCTGTCCTATAAAAAAAGTTTGTCTACAGACCTTATTGCAACCTATTTTTATGTTTTAAAGTTAAGCTTAAAAATAATTACAGCGTTGTGTTGTACCTGTTGTCATGAAATAATCGGTCAAAATGGATTTTTATTTAAATGCAATGTGTGGACTTTTTATACTGATCTCATACTCACCGATTCATACAAATGAGCACACCTGACCCACACATAAACCTACATTTATAGACTATATACATTTTTTGAACCCATGAATCGTATGATCACATGATCAAACAAAACATCAGTATGAAAATGTTCTGTTGCTGATAGGGCTGCAATTGTAGCATGCACTCTCATGGCTCATATATCAGGGATTCGGACAAACAGCCTATGTGGGTGTATTGCTTGAAAATTCACACAGGGATTGCTGGACTCCTTTTACTATTTTTCACACACACTCACATATATATATATATATATATTACACAGTATGTACACACACACACACACAAGTGTAGGCCTACTCCAAAAAAATTTTTTTCTGTATTTCTTCCCCCTTTAGCCCTGGTGCACGTGATATTCTCACAGCGTCATGAGTTTGTCTATATCTCCTCATTTCTGAACTGGACGGCTGCACAGAAATACTGCAGACAGCATTACACTGATCTTGCCACCATTGATGACCTGGCAGATAATGATGAGCTGGTGAAAACTGCAGGAATGGGAAAATGCTGGATTGGACTCTATCGGAAAATAGGTAATGGAGTCTTTTTTTGGTCAGATCGCAGCAGTTCCACGTTCAGAAGCTGGAGACCTGGACAACCGGATGATGAGCTGTGCTGTATTCTTTGCACTGGTAACTGGTGTGACTACGAATGTGAAATATCACTCCCTTTTGCCTGTTACGTTGGTGAGTTACTATTTGATGTATATATTGCAAATACCTTGATTTTATTTATATATATACATATATATATATACTGTATATATTTACTGTATATTTATTACATTATTATTTATGTTTTAATTGCCAGTCCAAATAAAAAAAAAAAGAAAGAAATCCTATGAAAACAGTTAATTTGAGCAAAATCTTAGACACTTACAGTAGATAACCTAGTGTATGTTTATTAAGGGAGTCACTTAAGTTATATACTGCTAAATTGATCTTATTTCTCATATATAATTCTCTATGTATAAATATTCGAATACTCTGTGTGTAACATATGTGTAACAGTAGCTGTCTGTTACATCTACATAATTAAAATATAATTAAAAAAATTACAGGCTCTTCCATAATGTAGCTACATGACAAGTACACTTTATTTAATGTAAGTACAATGCTTACTACTAAGTACTTACTAGGTAATTACTCAATATTTCCCAAATATTTGCGTATAGAAGACAGTGTTGTAAAAATGCTCATTCACACTCATCCTCAAAAATAACTGAAAGTGCTGTATTATGTATGCTAGGCTAGTAGTCAGTGATAGCACTTAAAAATAACACTACTGTATGTGTCTGCGCACATACTGACAAAACACAATACGCAATGAAACAGAAGTATTATTTTCAAAAACTTACACTGACAAAAATCTTTACACGCATTGACCCTGTTGTGCAAATGAACGGACATAATGCATCAAATCTGTTTCATGTTTAGTCAAAAATGATGTCTTGTAAATGGCCTCTGAATGCTTTGTTTTACCAACAGACAGGAAGAGACAAATTGTGAGAGTAGAGGTGAAGTCCAGTCAATCCAATCAAAATCTGAATGATCCTGTGATGATGAACACGATTTTAGAGAAGGTGAGTCTCAAGGAGAGATGCAGAACTTTCAGATTTAACCAACATGGAAGCCACATTGCAATTCTGATGAAAATAGACATGATATCTCAGTTAAAAAAAAAATCTCTTTTTGTTGTTTAGCTGGAGCAGACACTGAAAGAGAAGGGTTTGGCACAATATGCTACGCTCTCATGGAGAACTCAGCCCAATGGGGATGTCTTCCAAAAGAAAGACCAGCAGATGGATGTCCCTGAAGAGACTTGCATTTTGCAACCGCTTAAATGAACACTTGACTAACTGAACAACAGGATTCCAGCAACAAGTAATTTGGTGTGTGAATCAGAAGTGTGTGTGGTTGGCTCTCTCTGGAAGCACACTGTTCTTGCAATGAAATAAATACAAATACAATTTAAAATACAAATATAATTGAATAGGTAGGAAAAAAAGTCTGATTTACATGGAAAAGATAACTTTTATCATGTATCACGGCATCACATCATGTGTAATAAGGACACGGCGTTTGACTGACACAAAATTTTAGCTGCTGACATACTGAAAAACTCTACAATAACATTCTAACACAAGACCTCTTATATTGAGCTGCATTTGAGACACCAGTAGATTAGAAAGTAATAAATGACTATGATTGGTCCAAGCCGACCAGTGCCGAGAAAATAAGTAGTAACACATGAAATGTTTGAGTAGACTTTACACCAGCAACTGTCTGAATACTCAAGAAAAAAAGTAAAAAAAAATACTCAAATCCTTCATATTTAGACTTATCATCCTAACAATTGTGCATTTAGATAAACTAGTTAATCTAGTTAATGGCATGTGGCTTTCTTAGTTGCCAGTAGAGTGTAGCATATTAGTTCATTAAGGGAAATGTATATGTGGCCACAGGAAATGAACAATCAACAATATTGGTGGGGTTTGTTTTTTATTCCCTTTTAAAATTTGTTAGGAGTTTCTGTTTCTTTTCAAAACACCCAAAATAAAAATAAAATACTGTGCTGGAATTTCTTCTGATTCCAAATCAAATAATTTAACATCCAAATAAAAATAATATGAAGTGCAATTTTTATGTCTTTTTTTGTGCATACAAAAATTCAGATATTGAAGCGGCACTCTAGAAAGAAAACACAACATCTTAAAACTGCATGAACAGTTATAATACAATAATATTGTAATTTCCCCATATTTCTTATGGTACACAGTAATATATCACTTCTTCTTTGCAAACAGGCTTCTTATACGAAGTGTGTTAGCTCAGCCATGCTCTCAAATCAAAGTAGTCCTGCGTTAACATCCAACTGCTTACAGAAGTAAGTCAACATTCGAGTAAATATTCCAGCATCAAACAGATGTGCCAAAAGATGTCCTGACTCTGATGATTGGTAGATGAAAGAAAAGCTGGTAGAGAGATCTGTCGTGATCAGTGGATCTTGAGTTACATGAAAAGACAAGGCCTCGGCCCGGTGTAAAACTTAGGTGTTGCTGTGGAATTAAACCCTCAACTTAGTGTCTCACAAGACTGCAGACTGCGCTGCATCTAGGCCCACCCGATGCGTTTGCATTGGTCCCGGGTGCTTAGCCAGGAGATGAGAGAGATGGTGGAGGTCCAGCATCCAGAAAAAGCAAAAAGCGAGGCGAGTCTCTGTCGTGGGGGCGTCCTGGGGTCCGAGGTGATTTTGGGGCCCTTGAGATGTTTGGACATGCTTTGATATCTGTGCTTTTTTTTAGCCACTTAGAACATATTATTGACCAACCTCTTTTTCTTGTAATCAGCACAAACTGTTCTACAATAATACATGACCAAAATGAATGTGCATGTTTGCATGTTTTAGGGGAAAAACATGTATGCATGGTTAGTAAGCTTTGTGAAAATACAACTAGCTGAAATAAGGCCATGAAACACGTACTGAATAGTAATGCACAGTACTGAGAGTCAAGCCAAATTCTTCACAAAAACTTGATCTGCGCAACGCCCAAAACTCCCTAAGGAAACCTTCCACCGGATTGACGCCCTATCAAGTAATCCTAGGCTTCCAACCACCAATGTTTGCTTGGACCGGTGAATCATCTAATCTTCCATCCGTTGACCACTGGCAGCATCGCAGCAAGGAAACTTGGGATGCTTCCCGTACCCATCTTCAAAGAGCAGTTTGCTGGACAACGGTATAATCCGATCGTCTCCACCGCCAGAATCCAACATACGAGCCAGGGCAGTGGGTGTGACTATCCACTAGAGACCTACGCCTACGGCTGCATTGCAAGAAGTTAATCCCAAGGTACATGTGTCCTTTCAAAATCACTAAACAAATAACCCCAGTATCTTTCTGGTAGAATTACCATCTACTTACAGCATTTCTCCAATCTTTCATGTCTCCCTACTGAAACCAGCTGGTGAACTGGCAGGAGAAAGGGACCATGAAGAATTTGCGGCTGACAACATCCCTCCCCTGATCATTGACGGCGAGAAAACCTATCGACTTCGGGAGATCCTGGAGCCCCGGCGTCACGGTCGCATCCTGCAGTATCTGAAAGACTGGGAAGGCTATGGTCTGTAGGAGAGGTAAAACTGGATAAACTCCCAGGACATCCTCGACATGCTCTTTCTGGATGGCACCAGCGGAAACTCTCCCCTGAGTTTTAATGTTCCTACCCGGACCCTTTTAGACTCATGTACCGCGGCCTTAACACCACCAGGTGTTTTGCATTATCATGGCATTATAAACCGGGACTTTGGACTGGATCGGTGCCAAGATTTGTTTGACTAGCAACATCTCTGAGTGTTTTTCTAGTATTTTGTCTTATTGTGTATAATAATGCCTTGTCTACTGTTTATCGATCTCTGCCGCCAGCCGTGACCTATTGCTTGATTCCTGACCACGATTTGCCTTATCTCCTTTGTTCCTGTTTGCTCTGATTGACTCTGCCTGTACGACTTTGATTAAAAGCCTGCAGATGGGTCCTACTCTCTTGGATGGTTCATTACACAATCATAAACATGCATAAAACAGTATACCATACACAATACAATATACAACCATAATAACTATATACACAATGACCCGAAGGATGTGTATTTGTCACGGAGGCAGACAGGAGATGAATGATCGAGGTTAGTCCCAGTGTAGCGTGACGGAAGACTCAAACGCGGAG
>JAUYWG010001102.1:0-10057 GCA_034779775.1 Enteromius afrohamiltoni
TTTTTGATGAGCATGATGCAGTAATGTTTAATGTGAAGCTTACACTGCAATGTACCTGAGAGAAAACAGATTTAAGCATCTAATATTCACCAGTAAGAAAAAAGTGTTTTGAAGCTTATATTGTTTTGCAGAACATCACAGAACGTTATATATGACATGAGAATAAGTTAGGGAAAACATTTGAAGGAGTTTTTTCTTTTTTGTTCTCAAACCTATATACCTATCTACTTAATATTTAGACCTGCTTATTTTTAGTATATGGTCATGAATTACAGCGTTACAGCAGCAGGGAATATGAACGTTTTTTGACTTAGAGACACTAATGTTGATGTGTCTGCATTTATTTCAGTGGACTTAAATAGATCACCCTTTACTGCTGTGTAGCAAACTGACAATTTTTACCTAAATATGATTTTCAGTTAAAGTTAGGAACTTACTTTATCAGTCGCGCGCGCCAGTTGTTCTTGTGAGTTCGGTTCGCTTGAGACTCGCTCTGAACGAATCGTTTGAATCAGTGACCTATCGAATCGAGAACAGCTGCAATCGGATCATTCCAATTCGAGAATTAATCGTTTAATGGGATTTGCGAACCGATTGAACAGTTTTATTAAAAAGATTTTTATATTTAATACTTAATATTTGTTAATAGGTGCGTTCGAGCTCATGCTGCGCTGTGGAGACCGATCGACGAGATTAGCCGAAAGCAGTTGGGGAGGAGCTGAAAAAGGAGCCGTCAAGTCGGACACGTTGGGGATCTCGTTGCTTCCTCAAACATGGCAGACCCCGTGGCATTTGCCTTCTTTACTGCAGATACAAATAAGTTTTTATATTGCATGTTCAACAGTCCTGTATACCTTAATTGTTGGAATCTATTCCAGTTCTACAAAACACACTGAATGACAATACTTTTGAATTACTATACACGTGTAAGTACATTAATACACTTATGCACAAATAAACAATTTAAGGGAAAAATGTACTGCGTCAAAAGATCATAAACTATTTACGAAATGTTATGCAAATTGATTTGTTATGCATTTATATGGATTGAAGCACGAAACACTAGTGATCATCGTCATGTGGTGAATGTGGCCAATCATGAGAAGCTGTGACGTCATCACAGCCTGGTGCAGTCGCTCCTGAAATGCTGCGCTGGCTGAGCAAGCCGGCTGTTCTCGAAACGCTCTCGCGTTACTTTGATGCTACGCGTGAACGTCACGTGGCGTCGGCGCCAGTTCAAGTCGGACAAAATTTCTAACCGGCATGCACTAATTCAAGTCAGCCACCGATCGGTCAGCGCAGCGCCGCATGAAATCGAACGCACCTATTGAATCGCTTGTCTGCGTCTTGCTCGGAGCACATGATATATAAGTAACGATATGTTTTATGAAATGTAGTGAAGAAGTACGATTCTTTGCTTAGGAAGTAAAAGTTGCTAAAAATAAAACTACTCCAGTGAAGTACAGATACTTGAAAAATGTAAGTACAGTACAAAAGTACAGTAAGTACAGTAACGAATAACAGTTACTTCGTTACTGTCCACCACTGGTAACCACAGCATCTATATCTTCTCCTTACTCGACTCTGCTGTGGGTTGTCAGCTCTGGGTCTGTGCCATGTGCCAACATCCCTACACCATCTCCTCATCCACCTTCAAAACACACCCGTCCCGTCCTGTTCTCTTGCTTGAACTTTTACGTTTGTTGTCTTTGCACCCACACTGCTACTCACCTCTGTATTTTTTCAGGACATATTTTTATTTTGAGAAAACTGCATTGTAACTTTGATTTATTCATTGGTGTAAAATCCCGGCAACTCCTCCAGCCCCAGCCAGCCTTCATTCCCATGGGAGCCCGCAGCTTCACTCAAGGCCGCAAGCTTGAGTGCTCTCTGATCTTTCTTCATCCGCCAAAGCAAACCCACGCGAAAGAATCCACACTACTCACCACGCAGGCTTTTTCCTCTATTTCCTCTGCCCCAGATGCAGAACCAAGCCCACGGTTACCAACTTCAATCGCAAGTAGCAAAGTCAGCATGAACATTGCACCTAATTTCTAATTTTAGCCTAAAGCTTCGTATTTTTTCATTACATCATACTAATCCTTGTTCCCAAGAGGCTAATTAATAAACAGTTGGCACAAGAATTGAATATGTTTTATACTAGATTTGATACAGAGGATTTTATTACTGAAATGAATAGTTCCAAGTTCCTTTCAGTGACAGTGATTTAAATGATTTTCGACCATTTCGGATACCCGTATTACATCTACAGGTTCTCCTCAAGGGTGTGGTCTCTCACCATTGCTTTATATTTTATATACCAAAGATTGTGTGAGTAAATACACTGATAGGTTCATTTTAAAATTTGCAGATTATACTTTTATTGTGTAACATTCTGTCCTTGTCTGTCTTGGTCTCCCCCATCTTGTGATCATTTTGGTTTAGTCCTGTTCTTTTGGTTTGTTCCTGTGTTCATTAGTTAATTGTTTTCAGCTGCCCCCACTTTCTTGTCATCAGTCCCCTTGTATTTAAGCCCTGTGTTTTTCCTTTCAAGTCAGTCTGTGTTAACGTAACGTAACGTCATCAGAGTTGTACGTGTGAGTGTTTCCTTGTGTTTTTTGCTGCCCCGTCAGCTTCTTTGTTTATTAATAAATATTAGCATTTTTGAAGTTCCTAGTCCTCGTCTCGTGACCTGCCTGCCGCACTGCACCATCAACCCGCTTTACGTGACATATTGTTAGCTACTGACGAGGATGAGAATTGTCATGGATCAGACTCTCTGATGTCATCTTAATTTGCGTTCCAAATACGAATGAAGGTCTTATGGGTCTTATTATTAATAATTAATTGGGTGAACTAACCCTTTAAAGGCAAAAATAACTTTATTGTGATACAGTTATCATGATATAAAATTACCCATTGTGATGATACACAATGATACACATGATACACACAGAGTAACAAATGAAAACCAGGCTATGGCAATGGCGAACAGGGCAGAACAATGAACATGAGCTAGACTATGAAAAGCAGGGGAAACGCTTGGTAGAGTGAGCTTACAGCAAAATAATACTTTGCGAATACTTTAAATGGCCGCCAAACAGGAAATCACCAGAGAGGAAGCAGAGGGAGCTGTGACAGTGAGTGCAGAGGTGACAGCTCCCTTGGCTGGCTTGGAGTTACATTGACTTAAATTGAAAAACGTAATAAATAAATCATATTCATCAGAAAATAAATCAAATTTTTTTTAAGACTTTATTCACACAGGTTGAGTCTTCTAAAGCATTTACAAGAATGTAAGAGGGTTTCCTATACTGTCACTTTCTAGGTGTTTTTTAAGGAATGATTGTATCTTCGCACTGAAAAGATTTGAATGGTAATCTCTGGAGTCAGTCTCTGAAGTGAATTTTCCTTTATTTGCCTTGCAGACGTCCTTCGATCCCCAGCTTATAACACCAACCTATCAAAGATTTATAGATATCAAAAAAGTTCCTATTTCTCAGCTTCTCTCACATTAGGCTTTTATTTCACCCTGTAATATGTAACACATACTGAGACTTTACCGCCACATCATCAATAATGTTTTCAAAAGGAAACAGAAATCTCACCTGAATCACTCGACCTTTTTTATTCAAATAAGAGGCTCCACCTAAATCTCCTGTTAAAATGTCATACAGATAAAAGAAACTGTAGATATTAGTACTGTAATATTAGAATTGTATAAATTATTAATTGTATAAGATCTCTAGTGATTAAAATGTTATCAACAAGTGTTATGATCTAAACGGTTGATTAGAACTAAATACAAGTTGTCTTCTTGATAGCAAAATCAAACACACCTTTGCAGGCAACATCATCTGTTGTTGGTTCAGTACCACCGCTGCACAGAAAATTGTCTGTAACTGCTTCTCTGGCATTTGCCACCTTGATTTCTTTAGCTTTTACTGCGTCTTCAACACAAGCATCTCGCTAAAGAAAAAAGTAGATTAAATCAATATAAAATTAAGTTTTTTAAACTACACATAAGATTAGAAGAAGAAAAATCATTACATATTTTCCCAGCTTGAATGTAATGTGTTTTATTGTTCTTGGACTGTTGTCATTTTCCATATCAGACGCGAAAGAAGCTTCCACAAGCTCCTTGCTCATTAGTATTTCCTCTGTAACAAATGCACAGAGATAAATCAGACATTTAATGTTTGCTATGTTTCATTGCATAAAAGCAACATCCCATGCTGAATATAATTTCTTTTTCATATTTCTGATATGATGCATGCAAGTCTGACAGGGACCTCACCATGTCTTCTGCACGACCCTTCACTTTCTGAAAGTTTCAGAGCTGCATTGGTTTCTTTGGTGCATGGGATGCAGATCGGTCTGTAGAGAAATACACATGATGTTATTTAATTAGTTCAGCTTTTTTTTTCATCTCTTTGTTTCATGTTCTTACTAAAGTAACATCACATGATGAAGATCTGTGCTCCTCACCGAAGAGTAGAACTCCTATCAACAGCTTTTTCCAGCTGTATAAGAGCTACATCAAATTCGTAGTATTCCTGTATTCCCAAATGCTGTTTGGCATTGATGTTATAGTCAGGATGAATTACATATTTTTTCACTTTTACAACTGCAAAAAGAAATGTAAACATTATTAATAAGATTTAACCTGTAACACATTTTTCTTTGGTCTCAAAATATATCAGGACATACCTCTATCTTTTTGCAGATTAACTTTTATCGTATCAGCTGTGTCTCCCTCTCTGAAGCAGTGAGCCGCTGTCAGGATGTAACTTGAGGTAACTAATGAGCCCATGCATTTTGAACCTTTTGAAGGACGCTACATGATGATCAGAAGACTGATGTTTATATGGCTGACATGGTTAAACTCTTTCACCATAACATGCATATGTTACTCTTTTAAGTGGGTGCTTGTAATGAAATTAATTTCAAAAATATATATATATATATCTTTAAAAATATATATATCTTTGACCCGAGGTTCCTGGGTGATCATAGTCCAATTTTGGATAATGAGGATTAAGTTGAGCTGGTAACAACATATAAATATTTAGGTATCTATATATTTAAGTATCAGTTAATGTTTTACAGATCAACTACTGAATCTATAATATGTTATAGTTTAACAGTATGGTTTGGTAACTTGACTGTTAAACTTAGGTCACTGCTTCAAAATTTGGTTTGAAGAGATCATTGTGTGTGGATATTTCCCTTTGTAAGCATTCTTTGTTTTTTTGTGTTTCCCTGTTCTGGATTTATCGTTTCTGACCTCGCCTGCTTCTGGACTCTCACTCTTGCTTCTCCCTCTGGATTAAGTTCACCAATCGTCTGACTACCTTGCTACTGATTTGGAATATTCTTGTGTCTCTGCCTTTGATGATCGTGTTTGCCGGTAACCGACTCTTCTTGTTTCACTCTGTGTTTTTGTACGCTAATAAACAGTGTGCACATGGATCCGCACACCTCCTTGCCTCATTGTGACAGAGAAAATGTTTACTTTAACATAGTTAAAAAGTTCTCTATATAATAAAATAAAAACAAATTGTGCTCACAACAACTTCAATCTGTGCCAACCAGGGAAATGCACGGCGTTTATTTTCCAGGCCTTTCCACACAATCCCACACAATCCTACACTGGTGCTCTCATCTGTGTAAGAAAGCAGGTACAAAAGGTTAATAATAACAACAACAATGCAGAGTAAATTGTAAAGAATTATAACAAGAGGTTAGGAATTGCAAAACTAATTAATTCCAAAAAGTGTTAAGAGTAATTTCTATCCTTTTTGGCAACACTTTTTTGGGGTGTGAGGAGTTGGATCTGGATTGAACCACGCCCCTTGGATCTTGTGGGCTTGTATTTGTCGTTAAAAGTTGTTATTATGTTGAAATATTTTCTGACAGCATCATGAATACTTTTCTTGACCTCAAGTACAGTGGTAAAAGTCGAACTTGTCATTAAAATGTCATTAAGTGGTAATATTCTGTCAAATTATTTTATGACAGAATATTTATTTTATTTGTTACATTTATTTTTTTTTTGTCTTAGTAATGTCAAGTTTCATAACAAAGACATCTCAAACAATGTTCTCTTTGCATTAAAAATGTCATAACTGAGCGAATGACACTTGTCAGTTGACAGTTGTCATAAACATGTATAAGACCTCCTTCATATCCATGACATGTTGTGTCATGATTATAAAGGTGTCATGTCAGTCTTATGCACATCCCTTCAAGTAAAGTGTTATCAAGAGCGTCACTTTTCTAAGAAGAATAGATAAAGTACCAATCATGTCGTCAAACATCTTCTGAACCTCTGTCAAGTCTTGAAGCTTAAAGAAATAATGTTCTTTATCCCTCTGTGACACTAAACCATTCATGTCTTCTTGATTCACATCATCTCCAATTCCAAAAGCATAAAGATCTGAAAAGATAGGACATATCAATATGAAATCAATTATAAAGATTTCTGCACCTGATGATACTGCTTGTTGATAAAAGTTACTTATATACTTAAAAAATACTAAATACCAATTATACCAAGCAGTTTCATTGATACAATAATTATGATTAATATATTCCATGCATACCAAGTTTCTTCTCTCGTGTTGGATCATTTTCAGTAACAAAACATCTGATCTTTTCCACTTTATATTTGGGATTCCCCCCCATGTTTGCATGACCTATAAATTAAGATGAGATATATTTCAGTGAATATTTCTTCAAAGTTGATCTCTATTCTAATTTGTAATACTGTTCATGGATAGTTTATTAATATATTCATTCATTTGTTCTAATAAAGAACCTAAAGTGATTAGGAGACAAATATTTTTCAAGTATTTGTATTTCAAATTATAAAGTCATACATAAACTCTGAAAAGTCAATACCATCACTGAACAATATGATGATGTGTTGTGTCTCTCTGAAGGCCGATAGATTGTAGAACTTCTGTATATACATGCTTTCTAAAATGGTTGAATAGGCTTTGGCGATATTGGTTCCTTTTTTTTCACCTTTGGCTGTTTTTTCACACCAGAATAGTACAGTTAGCAGAGGTTTTTTTTTACTGAAACAACTAAATGTAAATTAAAATGATTAAAATTAAAATATGAATCAGTTTTGTTTTTTTTAATGCAAGATTTGTTTAATATTTACTACAATGGACAGCAATGAATAAACGTATTTTCTTAAATTTTATGCTCATTATTCTGTAATAATAATCTCTAAAATAAAAATAACTTCATAGCTACATGTATACAATAAGATTTAAAAAGAGACATTCAAACAGAATACTTACTATCATACGCAAACCCATCCACGTCTTTAAAAATATCCTCTAGGGTGGGTTTTTGCATTTTGAAGTTATGTATTCGGATTATCTCTGTAACTTCTGTAGCAAACATCAGGATTTCATAGTTTGGGGTGACTGGGTAATAACTAATCTTTTGGGAAAGAGCATTGAGAATTCAAATATGTAAGTATGCTTCTGATATTTATATGCATCTGATCAAAATACTGGATTTCAGGTGCAATGTTTACATAATGACAAACAGGATTTTTAATGAGATGGAGCAAGTATGCAGTGGATCGAACCTTTCACATCAAAATTAAGTAGCTTTAGATTTTAGGAAAGGCTGTATTATACATCAGTAGACTAACCAATGCTTAAATAAGTGTTTTTTCACCTTTACTGCACCAGCCTCTTGGGATTTGACAGCTGACATACCTTTTCAATAAGCAATTTAATGGTTGTTTTTGCTTTATCAAAATTCTGCTCATCTATGCTGTCAGATGCATCCACAGCAATGTAAATATCAAGTTTTCCACCTTGAGTCAAAGTTATTTTCTTCCCCGGCTGTTCTAAAGACAGATAGAATATATTAAGGTGTGTGTGTATGTGTGAGTGTGAGTGTGTGATATTAAGTCACACAAAGGTACCTTCATTTTTATACTGTAGATTTGACTTTAGAGAACTGCTGAAAGCTTCTGATGCTTCCTCTGGGGTGTCGTATGTGAAATTAGCTGTATTTACACAACAACAACAACAACATTATTCAGAAAAGCCACTTTTTTAGCTAAAACTTTAGCTAAAAACCTATTTTTGAGTCCATACAAAACACATGATTTTAAATTTAAATTTATTCACTTACCATAACACTGCGGCTCTGTTCCTGACCACTCGCCACCATCCTGACACACTCTCACTTTGGAACCGATCAAGGTCATTGACCTCTCGCAGTGGTACGTGACTTTGTTGTTTTTGTTAAATATGCTCCCTGTTCGAATGCTACCAGGAGGAACACCAGGATCAGAACAGTGATCAGCTGAGAGACAGTGATAAACAGACAAATGGATGTTACATTTGAAAACTGCATTTCAGTTTAAATCAGACTAGTTCATAGAAACTGCTGTGTTTACATACTGTATTTACATAGTTATAGAGATTACTTACAGTCACGTCCACAAATTGGTGTGCTTCCACTCCACTTCCCATTAGGTTTGCAAACACGGACTGCTGAGCCACGGAACTTATAATCAAAATGACATGAGTAGGTGGTTGTATCATTTACATAGTACTTGGCTTTATATGGAGACACCTCTCCATTCTCGAAAACACAAGGATTGGGACATGTGATCTCTAGAATAAATACATGAATGAACACATACTATAGAAGAACGTAACAAAAATCCAGTCCAAGTCCAGCATTAAATTATGATATAATGACACACAATGATGCATTGTTCTTTACTTTTGCATTCTGGGTTTTTTCGTATTTTAGTGTTTGAGGTCCAGAGTCCATACTGACATCGATATGACTGAACTGATGGGTAATATCCAATCGGACAGATGTATCTTAGCACACTTCGATCTGAATAACCATCAGAAAGAACAAAGGTCCCTCCGGTAATGTTTAGATTATCTTTAGGACATAAACTGTCTCTTTTGGACATGGAGGACGGAGCACCTAGTGAAAACAGCCAAATATGTATACATAAAAAATATTTATGCCTGTATGTTTCAGAATGCATTTATTTTAATTTTTAAAGAAGACATACCTGCAATAATAGGACATATCATTGCAAGCATGATCCATTTTGACCGCTTCTTACACTCCATGCTGTTTATTCCAAGCTGAGCTGAGATTTAAAAACACACACACACAAGCAACTGGACAGAGGGACATTTTTATAGTGCTGTCAGCAGGAGGATTTTATTTACTTTCACTGGTCAATGTTTAAGCTTGTTTAAATGTTTAAACAACAACAACAAAAAAAATTCCCGGCACTCACTAAAATAATTACCATCATGTGTAAAACATTATTTCATATTTTCAGTACTGTTGTCACTGAAATAAATATTGCCTGCTGAAAGAAATATTGATGCAAAATGATAATTGTGATAAATGAGTGTGTGTGTGTGTGATTATTCACTTCTCACTGCTGTGTGTGTACTTGGAGGGGGTAATGCAGAGCACAAATTCCAAGTATGGGTCACCATAATTGGCCACATGTCATGTTTTTTCCTTTTAACTTTTTTGATATCTTTTTATTTGTGTTTTCAATGTTATTGACTTTTAATACTTAAAAAAAACTGTAAATAACTGCAGAGAACACTGCCAGGGACAGGTTAGATTTGCTGATGCTTTACGAAATTTTACATTAATTGACTGTGTAGATCCCTAGTGTAACGGAACGATCCTCTGTGGCGCTGTCCAACCGTCATCAGTGGGAACCTTCCCCGGAATATTAGTTCCCACCCGGACCTCTTTACCCTGAACACCCACGGTGATTTTCCACCACAAGTGTTCGGCATTATCTCTAGTATAAAAGGGACTCGTGGAGATCTGTTCGACGCAAGGTTTTGATCGTTCACGGCAACTCTGAGCATTATTGGATATCTTTTGGACTGACCTGTGTATTACCTGGATTGTTTATTTCATCATTGATTCTTGCTTGTTGCCCTGAACTTTGCCTGGACCTGGACCCTGATTCTTGCTTGTTACCCCGAACTCTGCCTGGACTTTTGTGTACTGAACTCAG
>JAUYWG010001103.1:0-10045 GCA_034779775.1 Enteromius afrohamiltoni
GAACGATTGGCCCGGGCAGATGAGTTCCAGGTGTCGTTGGTTTGCTGCCAGGGCGACGCTGATCGGCGGCCGTCACACTACCAAAAACAGTATATAATCAGCAGCTTAGGACAACAAAACCCTCTCACACTCAAAAATTGAAATTGAAAGTACTAATTACATTTTTTAAGCTCAGTTTTATTTCATTTCATTTAAGTGTATGGGTGAAATATGCCTGTTTTCTATCTAATCTGACAAAACTAGGAAATACATAATTTTAAAAACTATATGTTTATCTAGAACAAGATTTTGGATCATGCTGTTAATCATAAGAAGCATGAGAATATTAAGAGCAAGTATACTGTAATTACAGCCATATTCACTGGCATCAAAGCACGGCAAAGTAGTCCTGTTCTGAGTGAATGTTCTTCACTGATAACATGCTGACAGACATAGTTCATTAACTCTCAAAACATTCTGTCCCGAAGAGAAATACTGTAATGGCAGGATGTTCTGGAGTCATTAGTAATTGCAACAACCACCTCTGTGAAAACACCAATAGACAGAACATTCTGATCTGTAGAAACACAGATGCCTCCACATCAAAAAAGAAGTGTGCTTATTTGAATTGAATGAGCACTTGTAATGTACTTCACCTCTGAAAGAATAATATTTGACCTCTAGCATGGAAATTTACTCACCCTCATGTTATCCAAGACACTCTTGTCTTTTGTTCTTTAGTTCCAGAGAAATTGTGTTTTTTAAGGAAAACATAACATTTTTCTCTTTATAGTGTGCATCAATGGAGACCAACAGGTTGAAGGTCCAAATTGCAGTTTTAATGGAGCTTCGAAGGCCTGTCAACGATTCTCACGGAGGACATGCAAACACTAATCACCCGATCACTAAGTTTTAACCTGAGTTTTAACACCTGCCGGTCATTAGCGGCGCTGCTTAAAAGTTCTCAAGGTTAAACGCTTGAACTTACCGGTCTCCGTTTCTGCCTGGATACTTACCGTCTGGAATCGCTGGGACCTGTTGTCACTGAAAGGAACTTTAAACTATTGCAACCCACGAACTCTGAGTATTCCATACCCTGTGTTCACCTGAACTGATCTGCCTGTGACTTACCTGAATGCTCTCTATTGAGAACCTGCTTGACTGTTTCCTTTAATTACTATCACTGCACCTTTTGATGACCTGTGAAGTCAGAATAATGTTTGTTTGTGCACAATAAATATCCTTCACATTTATCCCAGTGGTCTGTGATCTCTGAGCGTGACAGGGGCATGTAAAGTACCAGGAAATTTTCATTTAGTAAGTGAACTATTCTCTTCAACCAAAAATGTTGACAATTTGCTGTTAATTTAGATGTTCTCATCTTTCTGTCTTCAGCAACCTTCACTGAAGTTACAGTAGAATAGTAAAGATATTAGCTAACCCATAGTCCTTGGTGATTCATAAAGTCAATGGCTAACATAACCTTGAAAGGCATATACAGCAATACAAAATTAATACCCATATGGCTCCTGAGGATATATTGAAGTCTTATAAAGCAAAGCACATTATTACCTGTTGCCTCATGCAAACTAGGAAGTCGTTTTCTTTCTGAAATTTAGTTTCTGATTTAAATAATTGATTCAGATTCCCTTCTCTTTTTATTCTCTTTTTTCTAGTTAAATGTCAAACAAAAAATGCTCTAATTAAGCTATTTTAAGGTTGATTCACCTTAACCCAGAGACATTGCCTCAACCAATGCCGTGACTTTGACCAATAGAAGACAGGGAAACATTACCACATTTTGAAAAGTGTTTTAAAAAGCCTCATAGCATGCATAACGAATATTGGATTAAGACTTGGATATTCTTGAATCATTAAAGAATGACCTATCACTGTCCAATTAACCTCCATGTTATGTCTGAGAAGGCCAGACGGTCAGTTCTCCTGGGCCGATGGGCCGCACACATGCTGTGTCATGGTGAAGTGTGTCATGTGATAATTCCATTAGACAGGGATCGGGCCTCCACAAATAACCTGGATTTATCTAGTCAGCTGACCCACAGACTGGGAGGAGACTAGAGAGAAGATAATAAGCCTGGGAAAGAGATGGATGAATGAATGGAACGATGGCGCTTAGGAAATAAGCTGGAGATGGAAGACAGGAAGGATTAGGCCTGTGACACTGTCACAATGAAACAGAACATCCAGCAACCAGCAGCGGTACATGAGACCTGAGTCATCAGGCCGCTGGCCGGAGGAACGGAGCAGGTATTACTGTGTGACTAACGGGCCAGGAGATGACACTGCAAATACAACTCCTCCATGACGCCATTCATGCAGTTCAGTGATCACCTTCAGTATATATTATTAACACAGGCAAACCAAACATTGTCCATGCAGTAACTGCACAGTACAGCTCAGCATAGCCTGATAGAAAATGTATTGCTCAGATGTTGTGCTTTTTATAGTTCAGGTGATTAAATTAAGGGCTGAGTAATATTTCATTGAAAAATCTATTTCATGCCAGATTTTTCTTTAAGAATTCTGCAGAAGACATAAAAGACACAATTGTTAGAGTAAGTTATGGTTGTAACTTCTTGGCAAGGCATAGTCATAGTCAAGTAGTTTTTTTAAATGTGTATAGGGTTGATGTGGGTTAGTGGAGATTTAGGAGAAACTGATTAAGTGCACTTAATTTTATTGAATGTGCACTTGTAGTGGATTTCAAATTTTAAAACTATACATGAAGACGATATAATATTGGATATTATCAGGAGCTATGCTAATGTTATCTCTATTTGCTTCTCTTTTTCTGCCAAAGGATTGGTATTCCCAAGGTAACTAGGTATTACTTCATGTTCAATCTGGATCCAGGCCTTACGAAGATCTGAGGAGAGATGATGCCAACCCCTCAGAGGACCTCAGATGATGCCAACCCTCAAACAACATACAAAAATACTAAACTTACAAGACTGATCGCAACATATAATCATGGCTGTTTTATTACATATCATTAACTGCTATTAACATACTAATGGACAAGGTCTTTTCTGTTACAGCTCAATCTTCTCCTCCGGGGGGCACCGAGAGCTCAAGCCGGGTGCCGAACCTTTGCCCTCACTAGGGTTCAGGCCTCTAGGGTTCGGAGCCTGCCGTTCTCCCGGCTCGCTCCCCGGACAGCTCGCCAAGTTTGTTTTTATTACCACTTACCTAAATTCTCCCTCACATTAATGAGAAAGCGCAAACTAGTGAAACGTGTCTTATAAAAAGATCAGTCAGTGCAAGTTTCTGAAGTTAGAAGAGCTTAGACTTACATTTAAGTTTATTCAGTATATATACAGTTTATTCTTTTCAAATATATTATCTCTTTTAAAATTCTGTCGTAATTTAATTACCTGTATGTCAGTACAAACCTGTATAAAATAGACATAAATGTAGATGTTTTAGAAAAAGCCTGTTTTTTATGTACACTGAAAATCAGTTTGTTATATAGACAACAGCAGTTTGAAAACACCTCAAAATATCTCTGTGTTCTAAGACATTAAGTCATACAGGTTTGAAACAACATGAGGGTAAGTAAATTATGACAGAATGTTCATTTTTGTGTGAACACAGCAAACAGAACACAACCTGAGGCTGTGAAAGACAACCCTTATTATCAGCTAGTAACAACCAGCAGGAAAGTGTGAAAGGAAGCCTACTGGGGCAGCGATGAACCTGACTCAAGTTTATCTCGTGTGAGTGTATAGGGGGGCTGCTATGACACCATGCTATGAGACCTGTGTTGTTGCTTTTGCCTCGTTTAATCTAAGATACCACTAAGGTCAGCTGACTGGAAATTTATGAACCCTGATTATACACCAATAAGACCTTAAACCATTGATCTGACTCTTTCAAAATCTTCCCAACGTTCTCCTGTTACACAGGCAGCTGCGCACACAACTATCAGTGGATCACATCCCTGTGTTGGAGTCTGTGCTGGTCTCAAGGCATTCAGTGGAAAATTTGCATTGAGGTCAACGTATCCCAGGTGTTGTACTGAAACATTGCACTTGCCTATTCAAACAAAGTCACAGACACAGATGTATTACTTTGTATGAAATGCTATTCTGCACTGTCTTGTTTCATATCACTGCTGCAGTGTTTTTGTACAGAACGCGCTGTAAGTACTTCAAGGAATCACTTTCCTTTAAATTAATGTGTGTATATGTGTCCTCTTGCCCTTCATGCTGTGTAGCACTGTGTTCCTCCCCCATCTTCGGCTGATGAGAGTTTGCAGCACTCACACAAAGGCATCATTCAATGCTCTGCTTATGTAATACCACGCTAAAGCAATAGCATTTATTCTCAGAGGTAAACACGACTTTGTGAATCTCGCTATAAATCATAAATCATCTGTATGGTTCTTGGAAAGTGACGTCTGACCTCGAGGCCAGTGCAGAGGTCAGGGGTGTAAGTCCTACTGTTTGTGATGTGCGTCAATGCATTACAGCATTGTTAAACTGTGCAGTTTACCCAGAATTGCTTTAGGTGGATTACTGCTCTTAATGGCTGACAGAGCAAGTGGAGGCATCTGGCCAGCTAGGTCTCATCCAAGAACTATTTCAGTGCTAACTATTTCTTTTTTTAAATTTTCTCTCTTTTTTATTTTTTGTCTACTACTGGGTTGTTAGAGAAATTTGTCTGTTAGTCTGTTAGGCCACTGCGTCTCAATAGATGGGTCATCATGGCATAAAAATGCATCACTGATCTGTTTTGATTGCATCATATAAGGTCAAAGATAGTCTACTATATGTGTAAACAAGTAAAAAAAATGTGAAATGACCATGCCATTTGTTTAAAGTTCATTTCTAATCTAATCGAAAACATTGTTACCTTTTTTAGTTTTTCTTAAAGAAACTAACACCCATCATAAAAAAAATCTATAAGATCTATAAGACTACATAGATTTGTTTAATAGTAGATGTTAAATGTGCAGAACACATACTAGCTGGCTTTACAGAAATAAATTATTGTGTTCATTAAATGTAATTTAATTGTAATAATGTTATTTTGATTATTAATTTTATTATAGACAATGAAATGTTTATTTGTTTGCTTGTTTAGACAGATAGATGGATAGATAAAGCACAGAGGAGTTCATGACACAACACTGATGTCTGTCTCAGGCTCAGTTTGTCGTCCCGTTTTAGCTGTATTGGCACAGGGCTGTGTGCTCTCATATTGCTGTGTGGCTCTCTGTGTCGTCTGATTAAAGCCCCATGTGTCAAACTGAAACTCTTCCTCATGTTTCACATTCAACAACACTGCACCATTGTGCTGATGTCATTAGCACACACTATTGAAGGGTACATTTGCATAACCCTTTGTAGAATTAGTTAACAAACAGTGACAGTCAGTGTATACAGACAGAGAAGGCACAGATTTCTCCTGGCCACCTCCTTTATTAGCAATTCTGCGAATGACCAATATGAGTAAACCAAAGGCATGGCTTTGACTTTAAGGGTTTAATATATGTAAATGTTAAACTACAGATTACTTCCACGCAGTGACTGAAGTTCACTTATTTAACGAGTAAGGTTTGGTTTACTGTTCTTTGAGATATCGGTATGGTTAACAGTATAATGCTGCTCTCTAGTGGAAGAGTGCATCACACCTGACCTATGGTTTTGTTCCATGCATAGTAGTGTCCTCTTCAATTGGGAATCATTTTAAGGGCATACAACTCTCTTATCTAAAAAGGACAGAGTTTTCAACAGGAACTGTCTGACTTGTTGTCTGCGCTTCCTTTGCTGAAGATGTAACTTATCCCTGCAGAAAAAAAAACAGCTAAAACCAGCCAACCAACATAGCTGTTTTTTTTCAGCAGGGATAATCACCAATATTACTCATAATTTTTTCCTTAAGGTGTTTTGTTGCTGCTTGGGGCTTTATTTTAAGATTATAATAGTTTTGTTTTTCAGCAATCACAAATGGTATCTTTTTGATATTTATAACAGCAAAACTAAATAATGATGCAAGTAAATTGGTATAGTGTCACATTGAAGATATCATTGAAGTGACATTACATTACTTAATGTTAATGTCTTATATTCAAAATATTGCTGGTAACAGTAAAAATCTCTGTGCTGTGTGTACACAAAAGACTCATAAAGGTGAAGGTTGAAGACAATAATCTATTTAATTCCATCCAAAGATGCACAGACACATTTTGGTTTTTGGATCTTTCCATTGGTGTAATGGTTTTTATACTGTACAAACTGTATGTTCTATTGACCCATGTCATTAAATACATTTTTGTCCCCTTAAACCACAAAAACCAAGACACACACACACAGGGCAACATAAGCAATAACCAACAAACTTGAAATCAATAAACATGAACTAAAAAAGGTCAGATAAAAAGGGGCAGACAGGTGAACATAATGTTGGTGATTAATAATGAGAACAAGAACCAAACCAAATAAAGGCAAATAGGAACAAGACCAAATAGAAAAAAACAGGAACTGAACAGAAAAAATAAACGTGACATGTTGGATATCTCAATTATCACAAGATTGTGTCCTCATCCAAACAACTCAAGCATTGTGGCAGCTCACTTGAAAAGACAACTCGAGGAATTCCTCCACATACGTCTCCAGTGTCTGACCCCTCTGCAGCAGACACCACAGCTTGTCTTCAGCCCAGTTCATCTTTCTTTGGTCGTTTATTCTGTAATAGTCTCAAAAGGCTCACAAAGTTGGTAGTTGAAGAGAACAATCCATTTAGTGTAAATGTAAAAAAAAAAAATCCCAAAAATAAAACTTTTTTTTTTGGCTGCTATTATTGGCTCTCTACATATATAAGCGTTATAAGCAATAGCAGAAAATAAATGCAATAACAAATACAGTTTTGTAGTGTGATTTATTTGTAGAAATTATATGGATAATGCAATCACACGCAACCAGCACAATAACAACTGCTGCAGCAAAAGCAATAACAACAGCTGTACAGTTTCTAAAGTTGATTTCAAGACAGGTCTTTGTTTTTTTCCTGTGCCCAAAACCAAATTATGTCCTGAACCATGATTCTGTATACCATTGTACATAATCGTAACATCAAAGGTGGCTATGTGCAATTTAGAGTGAGATGAAGAGGATGTCAGTCTTGTATACAAGAGATAAAAGCTCTTATTCTATAGAGATGTATATTGCTTTACCTCTCTATCTAAGCCTAAAATAAATTTTTTGATTTTATGTGTATGCCAGGGTGTACAGTGTGTGTGACATAAATTTTAATCCTGAGCATTTCATCCTGAGTCAGATTTTTTTTGTTTTTATCTGCTCATACAAAATATGCTTGCACATGCACCTTCAGCCATGAAGAAAATGAGATGGAAAAACAACAACAAACTACAACTATAATAGATAAGGTGGTTAAGCATTCATACTGTATGCAATTCTAGTTTAAATGTGTAAAAAGATATATTTACAGTAAGATAACATTTTGGAGAAATAGTGCAGACACTGACCAAACATTAAACTTTTTAGTGTGCATGTGTCAAGTGCCTATATTCATGGATTATATAAAATGGAAAATAAGATCAATACTTTAAAATACCAAAGAAATGCATTAATAAACAGTTTAATATTATAAGCATAATAATAAGCATAATAAAGATTATAGGTTATCAATATGTATACAGTATGAATGTACAGTATACATACCTTGTGATTTTTGATACCTCTAAGTTCTAACTTAACCATTAAAACAATTTTATAATCAAGTTACTTGAATTAATGGAAACAAAAAAAAAGTTAAATTAAATAAATAACTCACTGTAATATCTTTAATTTAAAGTGTGGATCCTCCAGTAGATCACTGAGCAGTCTCAATCCTGTATCTCCAAGTTTATTACCGCCTAGACTCAGTTCTTTCAGGTGTGATGGGTTTGATCTCAGAGCAGAGATCAAAGCAGCACAACCTTCCTTTCCAATGCTACAGTTAAACATCCTGAGGAGAAAAGGAGAACAACTCTTTACAATTAGACACTGCAATGTAAAATAACCTTGACAAAACCACAAGACAGAATACAACAGGATTTTAAACTCTAGGGAAACTCAGAACAAGTGAGGAAGACAGGTGGTGTGGGTAAACTAATCAACTCAAACAAGAACGGGAACTAGACCATATAAGGACAAACAGCAAATAAAAAAATGAAGGCAAAACAATCCAAAAGGCACGTCCTCGCACCAACACATTAACACTGGAACTACCAGGTTTTTCTGACCCCTTGGATTGACTTTGTCAATAAAAGATTGTTTTGCATCTGCAACTGAATCCTCCGTTCATTCGTCACATTGACGTTGAGGAATATATAAAAGTCAACCATGTGTAAAAATTAAACATGAGTGGTGTTTGAGCCTTAAATGGTACGCTGCCCAAGCAGCATGCAGCTGGTCAGTGACATAACCAGCCATATGAGGGGTCTTACACGGATCAAAAGGAGTTTTTTCTGTTGTTGAGTGTTATATTTGCAACACTTTTATTGTTTTCAGGATTTTTCTTAAAGACAAAAAGGTTCTGTTTTAAGAGAGCATTTTAAGTTATTTAACAATGTCCATTTAGGTATAAATGTACAACAGTGGTTCCTTGTTTGTTGTGTTTTTGTTTTGTTTTTTTCTTGTCACCCTTTTCTCATGATGTTGATATTACATAATACACTATGGTGGGGAATGTTAATGTGGTAAAGTTATGACGCCAATTACGGAATATCTAATGCAAACATGTGGCTTTAGATGGATCCTGAAAGGAATAAAATATTTGGTTATCAAAACAAGCAGGGATTTACAGGAGATTCCTATGGTAAATATGGCACCACTTCTCCAAAACATAAAAATTAACTTTAAATGAGGGAAATAACTACACACTATAAATGATTAGTTAAGCAATAGCAAGTATTTATTTCATCCTTTATAAACCATTGTTCCAACATTTTTATGCATTAGTAAACAGTTTACAAGTGCATAAATGCCTTGTTCTTTAACATATATATCATGTTTACTAATTGGATTTTCATACTTGATTAATGATCAGTGTCACCCCCTTGTCTGTGTTATCTGTCACTAGTTAGTTTTGGTTTCGTTTTAGTATTTCCTGTGTCTCCGTAATGGTCTTGTTCCTCTTCTTGTTTAGTTGATTAGTTACCTGCCTCACCTGTATTCCTCACCTGTCCTGAGTTATCCCCAGTGTTTATAAGCCCGTTGTGTTTTGTCATGTACTGTCGATCGTCCAGGTTAGAATGTTACCACACTCTTTTGGTGGTGTTTCTGTCTCCTGTGAACTGCCTATGTTTGATTAAAGTTAATGTTTAACTGGTCCGCCAGTTCCTGGTGTCTCATACTGTCACGCTCAGGGACCACAGACAACAAGGATTCAAGGGAGGTGAGTTTATTAGTGCACAAACATAGGTATTCAACTTCAGCAGATTCATAAAAGGTTAGGTGATACAACATAAACAGAAGTCAAGCAGGTTCTCAACAGGTAGGTATTCAGGTAAGCATCAACAGGTTCCGATATGGAAGGTAACTTTCACAAAGGTAAGTAACAGGTAGTGAATACTCAGTCTATCTGAAGTCCTTAGAGATTTAAAGTCTCTGAGGCCACAAATAATCCACAGCAGATCCAGGCAGAGATACCACAGGTTAGTGAGCGGAGGCAGGTAAGTGAACAGTGGCTAACCTTGAGCTCAGCCAACGACTGTTTGACTGAGCGAACTTTTAAGCAGCGCAGCTGATGTCCAACAGGTGTTAATAATCAGGTGATTGTGAGCGGGTGACAAGTGTTTGCGTGCTTTCTGTAGGTGCTGGTCCTGGATCAGGTGTATGTGACAGTGTGACACATATAAAACCCTGACAATCAGTTTTTCATTTTTTAAATTATGTTATTTACAAACCAGTTACTTAGGAGTTGTCAGTGTTTAATAAGACCACTTGGAAAGTCTAAGTTACCCCTTGTATGGTGTTCATATTTTTGTTACTCAGCCAGTGTGCGTGGGTCTGGTGGACCCGCTGCATTTTTGTGTCTT
>JAUYWG010001104.1:0-10030 GCA_034779775.1 Enteromius afrohamiltoni
CATTGACTTACATTGTAATCTTTTCCTTGAGAATTTTTGACGATTCCGTGAAACTAACACAGAATTTTGAGCTAAGAATCCGTAGTCACTATACCAAATTCTGTGAGATCAGGTTGCATAAACCTAATAATCTCTAAACCAAGTATATAAATCTACAAGTACTAAACATGCCTTAAACTCAGTTTGCTATTGTAAATCTAAACTCTAAACAGGGTTACCCTTTCAGTCGAATCATTTCAACGTTACTTATGGGGTCTCGCATGAGAGATCACAGCCAGGTGCACCTCATCACTGCGTGAATATAAGAGGGCACGGCTGTATTGCACAGCTTTTTCACTTCGGAGTGCTTGTCTGTATGCTGTCGCTGGATGCTGAATGCTGTATGCTGTTTATCGAGTCTGCTGAAAGAAGTGCTTTAAAGAGTTCCTGCAGGAGTTCACGCTCCCTCTCCGATCTGCTACACTCACTGGGCAAGCCGATTGGGACCCGCGAAATCGGTAGCCTTTTTAAAGGCTCCGAGCAGCCAATCTTTTGCTTGCCAGCGAGACCTCACCTGAGTGCACGCAGTGCCGCGCAGAGGCTCTCCCTGGGCAACCAGGTCAAAAAAGAGCAATTTTCAATCACGTCCTCATAGCCATTCTCCGGAATGTCTATGCGGCCATGCGCTTCTGAGTGTGGGAGTTTCCTCACATCCTCAGACAGGCACGATCGCTGTCACACGCTTCATTTGTGAGACGGCTCCTGGTGCGTCCTCCTCATGGTCCTCTGAGCCGTAAAGGTTTCAGCGCTACTACGGCGAGGCGCCTGGGCGATCTCCATGGATGACGCTCCCCCGAATGCCACCGGGCCCAGCGTGTCCTTTAGTGCACCCCAGGATGTTGAGATGTTTGCCGCTGCATCAGAGGGAGGACCAAGCAGCGAAGTGCTCGCCGGTGCGGAGCAGGGGCTGTCCGCGGTTGCTGCGCCATCCCAGGCAGACACTGAGCTCTCGGCTATGCTCCTCCAAGCCGCAGAGGGGATTGGATTGGAGGTGCCGTGTGCGCTTTCGTCTGATCCATCTCGGCAGGATGATTGGTTCCTGAGTTCTCGGGCCGTGGTTTCGCCGCGGTCCCCCTCAGTGCCTTTCTTCCCGGAGGTGTATCAGGAGCTGACCAGATCGTGGCGAGGCCTGTACTCGTCACACCTGTCCACCAGCTCCTCTCCCCTCTCCACCCTCGATGGAGGGGCAGCCAAGAGGTATGTGGCGATCCCCCAGGTTGAGCACGCTAAAAACACCCGTGCTAAGAAGCAGCGCCTCTGAGACGGGCAGCCCAGATCTCAGTGATGGAGATCTCAGTGCCCCGAGGCTCCCATCTAACCTCTCTTCTTCCTCCTCAGATGCGGACTCTGAGCTCTGGATCGCCAGGGTGGGAACCAGCGCAGGTAAGGGCTGTTCAGAGTAGCCAGACTCGCCCCCCAGGACGTTCATCCTTCTGGGGCCGATCCCCTCCCTGGTCTCCCACCAGGCTGCCCCACTGAGGGCACGGCTGTCACTGTTCCCTTATACCCCTGGCGACCTGGTTGGAGGCCCCAACCCGTTGCAGTGGTTAATACAGACAGTACGCCTCGGCTATGCGATTCAGTTCGCCAGGCACTCTCTACACCCGTGTCCGTTCCAACACGGATGCTGCTGTCCTCCATGTGGAGGTTGCAGTCCTACTGGCGAAGGATGCAATCGAGCCTGTCCCTCCAGCCGAGATGAGGTCGGGGTTTTACAGCCCTTATTTCATCATGCCCAAAAAGAGCAGTGGGTTGAGACCTATCCTGGATCTTAGAGCCCTGAATCGGTCTCTTCTCAAGATGCCTTTCAAGATGCTCACGCCGAAGTGCATACTGACATGCATCCGGCCCCAGGATTGGTTCGCAGCCATCGACCTGAAGGACGCGTACTTTCACGTCTCGATCCTGCCTCGCCACAGACCTCTACTGCAGTTTGCGTTCGAGGGTTGAGCGTATCAGTACCGCGTTCTCCCGTTTGGCCAGTCCCTGTCTCCCTGAGTCTTTACCAAGCTCGCGGAGGGGTCTCTGTCTCCCTTATGGCAGATGGGCATCCGTATCCTCAATAAACTCGATGACTGGCTCATAATGGCTCACTCGTGAGAATTGTTGTGTCTGCACAGGGACATAGTGCTACGGCACCTCAGCCATCTGGGTCTTCAGGTCAAACGAGAGAAGAGCAAACTCTGGCCAGTGCAGAGGATCTCTTATCTCGGCATGGAGCTGGATTCGGTCGCATTGACTGCCCATCTCATGGGGAATGCGCGCAGACCATGCTGAACTGCCTAGATACGTTCAGGCACAAAACAGCAGTCCCTCTCAAATCTTTTCAGAGGCTCCTGGGGCATATGACAGCCGCAGCCGCAGTTACGCCGCTGGGGTTCCTCCATATGAGACCGCTTCAGCGTTGGTCCCGAGATGGGCATGGCACCGCGGTACTCTCCGGATTGGCGTTTCCCCGGAGTGTCGCCACCTATTCAGCCCGTGGAGAGACCTTGCCTTTCTGCTGGCTGGAGTACCCATGGGACAAGTGTCCAGGCACGTCGTGATACACACGGATGCCTCCTCCACGGGTTGGGGTGCTGTGTGCAACGGGCAAGCAGCCTCGGGCACCTGGACAGGTGCTAGTCTGCATTGGCACATCAACTGCCTCGAGTTGCTGGCCGTGCTTCTGGCCCTTCACAAGCCTGTGCTTGTCCGGACGGACAGCACTGCAGCCGTTGCGTACATCAACCGTCAGGGTGGTCTACGCTCCCGCAGCATGTCGCAACTCGCCTGCCATCTGCTCCTGTGGAGTCACACATGGCTGAAATCGCTGTGTGCTGTTCATATTCCAGGGATACTCAACCATGCAGCTGACCAGCTTTCACGGCAGTCCACCCAGCCTGGAGAATGGCGACTCCACCCCCAGACGGTCCAGTTGATCTGGAGTCACTTCGGCGAAGCAGAGATAGACCTCTTTGCTTCCCCCGAGTTGACCCATTGTTGCCTGTACTATTCAAAACAATCAAATTTGTTCCCGTTTAATCAACAATAACAAGCAAACTAATACAAGAAATAAGCATTACTCACTCGTTACGACGTTCCCTCCTTGATTTGCTGGAGTCTGCATTCTTCTTTTCTGATGTAACGTTAATCTGAAGTTTATTCCTCTGAGCATGTCTTCTTGAGTTATTTCTCACAGCGAGTCTTTTTCTGAGGTGAATTCTGAAGTCTTATTCCTCTCAACACGAAGCGTACAGTATCCGGATGAACTTCAGCTAAACTCTCTCTGCTTTGTTTGTGTTGATATGGGTGTTTACATGTGCCACGCGCTCCGTGTGGATACTTACCATACCTATTGTTCATGCGGCGCGGGGGCATGGTCGCATTAAAAGATAATGAGGGAGACGCATAAGACTGGACATCGCGCTGGTTTCATATGAATGACTTTATCACAGAATATTTGTTTTCGATTAGACTGTCTTAGGGCCTATTTCAGAAAGGAGGTTCAAACAACTTGGAGTTTAAACTTGAACTCTGAGTTGACCAACCCAGAGATTAAAAACTCGGTTTTCGGTTTCAGAACAGGTGATCTGAGTAAGATCAATCAACTCTGAGTAGACTAACTCAGAGTTAAGCGTGTCTCAAAAGCCATTATCAATGGAGTGCAGATATTACGAGTCACCATGGCAACATCTAAAAAAAAGAGGTTAGCATTTTTTGTCACCAGCTGAACTTGATGTGCTCATGCTGATGTGCTAATTATTTGAAGCTAATATTATTTTTTGCAGTAATATCAAAGGTAAAACTTATTGAATTGTTATTGAATGTAATTGTAATTGTCATGTAGGTGCAATCCTGCAGGTATTAAAAGAACATATGGCATCAGCTGAAAATGAAATGTAAAAATATAATTCAATCAGGTAAGGTTTGAGCATGTCAAGTTTTTTTTTTATATACATTCAGTGCCTACAGTGGCCTTACTTATTCTGCATCCCTGCTACAGAAAGCTTCCTTTAGCAAAGAAATGTTAGAGCACGGCCATGATTGGCCACGGCATGTTAGAGATGTAAGAACGGATTAGATTATGGATATACGTTACTTAATTGATAGCAACGAAAAACTGTAACGGTCAAACGAGAATGTAACGTTATGGGCTGTAATGGTGGTTGCCCAAAATAAATATTTTTAATTTAAGCAAAAAAAAAAAAAAATTCTGATAGACACGAGAAGCGAATCCAGGTCGCCCATGTGCTGATGCTGTAATCAAACCTCTAGACCACGATTCAATGTATAAACCAGCACCCAAACTTTACTTGACTTAAAGATGAAACCTGAGCCCAAAAAAGAAAATAGGTTACTAATGTTCGGGTGCTAGACAAGTATCTACTTGTCACAACTTTTGACAATTATCCCCGATAGCTCAACCACACAATACAATCGTTACCAGGGAAAAGTCAAAAAGACCACTCGCAAATAACTCTCATGTTGCTGTGTGGAGTTTTCGGTGAGTTTCAGTTTCATTTTAGTAACTCATTGCTCATTGAAGATCACGCAGACCAACGCAGCAGACAGCGCACCCTGTATGTTTTCTTCATTTTCGAAATGCACAAAGTTGTGTTGTTATTATTGTTACGAAAGCAGACGGACACAAGGAGGTTCTTCGCCACTGGCGGAATTCAAAAGGTAAACAAAGTAATCCAATTCCGAAGTGAATACTGGATGAACTAATAGTCTTTCTTGTATTTCACAGATCCGGGTCAGAGCACACCAATGACGATCACACACCACTTGGAGACACAGAGAAGTTTCCAGCAGGAGAGTCGGAGCCAGCAGCTGAATAAGGAGATTCAGGAGGAATTCTGGAGGAGAACAGGTGAGTACACAGGTAATTTTTCGTTGTAGAAAGGAGAGAGTTTGTCCACTTACGGTTAACGAGCTCAGACAGTGACTGAAGGAGTGAGGGGTGCTTAAATGTGGTGTGGCTGAGTGCAGTCAGGTGTGTAATCAGGTGAGGCTGGTTAGTACTCAGGGGATTGTGATCTGGGAATGGGCATGTTGGTGGAGTCTGGTGCGGATGTAACAATTATATGTGTATACAAATTAAAGTAGACCCTTCACAGATTTGATTGATGTATTGCTCTTATCTGTACGATCATAATTCAGTGTGTAATTTAAGTTCTTATTGACGTCATCAGGAGAAGACACCTCAAAACACATGTATGCGTTTGCCGACCCCAGGGGGTTAAACAAGGTTTGTTTTCATTCTGTAACGCCATTTTAAAGCAAAAACCCACTAGTGTAACGTTAAATCTGCCACTGCTCTCATTCAAGTGAGATCAGGTTACATTTACCACGACTTTCAAAAATTACATTAAATAAATTATGCTGCATGCTCTGACATTGACTTATGTGCGTGAATGAACTTATTTCATTGTTATCTAAACATTATGATTGTTAACAAGCATCACATCAGAATACAATTCCTGCTTGTATTTCAGCTTCAGCTGTACCTTGGCTAGTAAGAAGAAGAACTGTTTGGAAGGTAAAGCATATTTTGTTCATTGACATTTTAAAATTGTATTACCAAATCGTACAGCAGGGATGGGGATGCTCCTGGAGGGCCTGTGTTTTGCTGAGGTTAGTTCACCCAAAAATGAAAATTCTGTCATTAATTACTCACCCTCATGTAGTTTCAAACCCATATGACCTTTGTACATCTTTAGAACACAAATTAAGATATTTTTGCTGATATCAGAGAGCTAGTAACACAACTGAAATGATCCGAGGTCCAGAAACATAGTAAAAACATCAGTACAAAAACAGTACCTGTGACATGAGTGGATCAACTTCTGTTTTGCCATGCTGAGAATACTTTTGTGGCACAATAAAAACAAAAATAATATAATTTAACCCAACCATTTTTCCCCTGTGACTTACGTCTTCCGCCATTTTAGATAGTATCACAATGTAAGCCTGGGATCTTTTCAGTTGTGTTGCTGTCTATGGAGATTTTGATTGCTCTCTAATCTCATCAAAAATATCTTTAATTTGTGTTCTAAAGATGAACACAATGCAAGAGACTATCAAGACTCTGTTTGTCCATGGATCTGATGGAATGGATCTAGTAGATGTATCTATTATTCTTGAAGGCAAGAAGATCCTGCCAGGATGTCACAATACTGCTAAAGACTGTGCACTGCTTATGGGACTAATTTATACCCTCAACTTCACATATCCCAGAGCACCATTACATTTTCCAAGTGTTTCCGAAATGTTTTCTAGAATATAGTTGTGTGACTGAGTCATTGTTTAACTTGTGAAACCCCCCCCCCCCCAAAAAAAACCGTTAATTGCAATTGTATCTAACCTGTGTGGTTTATTTAAATGCAGACAAAATTACTATATTTTTAGTAATATTCAATATTTTAAATATTAATATTAATATTTAATTAAGTATATTTAATACATGTCCAAGCAGTGGATTGCCAGACCCATCTATACAAAGTCGACACAAACATTTAGAAATGGTCTCATGGAGGGAGTGATCGAAAGAAGATTGGATCCCTCAGTCAAATTCAAAGACTTGTCATCCCATGTCAGAAGCCCTCATCTGGCACCTAACATCGCCTTACAGCCAAAACCCAGCAAGGAGGATGTCCTAAGACATGCCAGCAGCAATACTTCGAGCACATGGCAGAGCGCCAGGGGAAGCTTGAAGAGCGAGTAGCAGAGCTCGCGGCCACCCAAACTATGCCGCTCCCAGATCCGCGTGCTGCCGCCTCCTACCCAAACTCACAGCGGATGACGACGTTGAGACATATCTCCGCATGTTTGAGACCACCGCGGCCATGGAGGGTTGGCCCTGAGATGCTTGGGCAGCAGCGCTCGCTCCGCTCGCTCCGCTGTTATCAGGGGAGGCACAGAGAGCCTACTTTTCGCTCCCCCTGTCATTCATCCATGACTATGACCGCCTAAAAGAAGAAATTCTTTCCTGGCTGGGGCTGTCGGCCACAACTGCTGCTCAGTTGTTCCATGACTGGGAGTTCAAGCTCAAACGATTAGCCGACCACTGGCTAGATGCTACGCGCTCTGCCTCGCTCCATCAGACAAGCGGCCGGGATGAGGGGACCCCATTCCATTAGTGAGTTGGTGGAGGCAATCGAGCTGGCTGATGCGGCGTTTCATCAGGACGTGGGGGCATTGGAAGGCACCCGGCCCACAGTACAGAGGCCCATGAGTCCCCGGGATGAGCCCATGCCCACCGACCCACCAGTACCAGCCACCAAGAAGTGGATGGCAGGCTGCGCTGTCCACATGGAGGTGCCCAAGGAAACGCCCCAAGGACACCCGACACGTGCCCACATGTTCCGTCGACATTAAGAGTGGTGCTGAAAGAGCTACGGTGGAAGTAGGAATCATCCACGACCTACCAGAGCTGATTCTCCTGGGACGTGACTGGCCGGGGTTCTAGGAGGTACTGACCAGCACCACGCAGCCCCGCAGCCCAACTCGAAGACGTTGATGCCGGCCATCCCAGACCAGCCTTCGCCACCATGGACAGTGGGAGAGACGGTGAGGCCCCCTCTCGTGATACTAATGTTTTCTTTGATGTCTTCCAGCAGGTCACGGGAGGGGGAGACTTTGGAGCGGCCCAACGAGACGACGACCGACTTAAACATTGCTGGAAGCAAGTCCGGGTGTCCTCACCCTTTCCCGCACTTCATCGTCCACAATGGCCTCTTGTACTGTGTGGCCCAGAGGAGGGGGGAGGAAAAACGGCTCCTAGTGGTTCCCAAATCAAGACGGAAACGGTCCTGTAGCTGGCACACTCCCATCCAATGGCTGGACACTTGGGGGCGGATAATACGGCCCAACGGATCCGGGGCCGGTTCCACTGGCCAGGCCTCGAGGCGGAGGTGAAGAGGTTCTGCGTGGCCTGCCCCGTGTGCCAGCTCACCTCCCCAAAGAAACCTTCCCCCAGTCCTCCCATACCTCTACCCATTATATGGGTGCCCTTCGAGCGGAAATGTGATTTACACAGAATGAGAAAATCTGACTTAGAAACCTGATTACAAAGCGTTAAAAACACTTTAAAAAGTGTTTTTGTACATTACAAACAGAGGCCTAGATTCAAACAGCCTGATTCTCAGCTCGGTCGCTGTCTAACGTTGAATTCTTAATACGTAATTTGTTTTAACCAAACAACGGAGTCGATTGTGAATCAGGTTTCTAATTCAGATTTTCTAATTCTGTGTAAATCACATTTGCTTTTGATGTTGCTGTGTTAAAAACTCTTATTTTAAAATTATCTGTAGCCCAGCATTTCTTGGGTGATAGAGGTAGAGCATGTGGGACAGAGAAACGTGTTCTGTTGTTTTTAGTGCAAATAGCCTAAGATTGCCAGCTACTAATTCAGACGTTGACCCCTAGCATCTACCGTTAAAATAGAATGTTTCTGAACAGAATTTGACCGTTTGAAGTCAGCAATGTAGATTTTGCGTGAGGCACGGGAACCCGTTGGCCTGGCCTGGTTAATGCAGTGAGAGAGAGAGACAGAGAGAGAGCAAGAGAAAGATGGACAAATCTATTTTCAAATCCAAATTCATTTATTTCCTCACAATATAGGCTGTTTCTCAACTCTAACGTTGTCTATATTCTTAGAGAAGTTCTTGTAGAGAAACTGTTAATTCAAATATCCGTATAGGAGGGATATTTTAAAACAGTAGAATAGTAAACTTAGCTGCTTAGACGACTAGAAGTATTTCAATTTCAAAATTTCAAAGTTTTAAAAAATAATAAACTGATAAATCAAGGCATAAATACCTCTTTTGTCATTTGCCGAACCTTATTAACTACTTTGGTAGATCATGTAAATAAAAAAAAAGACAAGGCTTTACAGATGTCTTAAGTACATGAAGGTAAAGCTTTATTAGACAAATTAAATGACACTGAGTGTAAGGCAGCAAAGTTCAGACATATTGCAAGAGGCCTTCTAAAAGTAGTTACTATTATGGAAAAGCTGGAAAATCTCACAGGCAGATGAAATGTCTAAACAGAATATTGTAATAACTGATAACATACTTGTAACATAACTCTCACAAGCAGAACCCAAATGTTTTACATTCACATTGTGCAATATATAACAGAATATAGTCTTTATAGTCCACCACAATGCAACAGTGCTTTTTGACAGTAAGAAGCAATAAAAACTTGGCACTTGGAATGTAGGCCTACAGTACCTACAGCATACATATTGCATCTTCTGCTTCTTGAAATCCTACATAAACTCCAGACTCTGATGGATATCTATGACGATTAGCAGCAACCACACACAATGGTAATGGTTTTCGGTTGCCTCTGCCCAAAGTCTTTCCCTTCAGGGCCCACTACATTATAACGCGGTATGACACCAACCTGTATTGACTTAGAAATAGCACATCATAAATATGAGTTTGAAAATGCATACTGACAGTATGCATTCTATATCTTGCAGTCATGCATTGTAATGATTGCAGAAATCACTTACTCTAGCGACAGCTGTCCGTCAGGTTCACTCGGCATGGGACGTTTTTTCTAGTTTATTTTGTCAAACTGGAAAAAAAACAGTCGACCACTGCAGGATGCAGCATTACTATGAGGTCCTCGGATGTTGCGATACATGCCACTTCCTCATCAGGTAGATGAACCCTTGCCATCGATGGCAACACCTGGTCCCACTCACTACAGCACAGCCATGGACTGTTCAGCTACAATTTCCAAACTTTCCTGTCTTTCACGCTCTAAAAGTTTGTCTTCTGTGTATTCAGGTTCAAACAGATATGGTTCAGGATCTCCACCAAAGGAAATGTTTTCTAAATCGTCTCTTACTAGTGTCTCCATGGTTGCAAGACACGCTCCCTGTGCAAACAGGTGGTCACGTTGGGCTAGACAGGAATATACTGGATCACTGTTACACTGCAATAAAGGATGCATATCACTCTGTCCAACGAGCAGCTTTGGGACTTTCTGA
>JAUYWG010001105.1:0-10027 GCA_034779775.1 Enteromius afrohamiltoni
CTGTTTGACTACTTTACATCTGTTAACCAAGAAAAACTATATATATATATATATATATATTTATATTGTCTATATATAGGATATATTTTTGTATTTCATAAAACCGTAGAATGTAATATATAAAACTATACTACTACCTAAATATGAGACTTGTAATAATGAATACTTTTACCTCTGATGACATCCTCCAAGTATTGTTTTGCCAGATTTAATCCTCAATGTGTAGCTAAATTAATGTAGGGTATAAAATCCTTCTCATTACTACAGATACCTAGCTGGGGCTTTGAAAACTGCTACATTTTCTTATCATAGCTCAGAGAGACTTGTGTTTGTTTACTTTAGATTCTCTTTCCCGTCCCGCGTCTCTTATCTCTACACCTCTAGGGATGGTTGTTTGCCGTCTCTGCACTCCGCCCCGAACCCGCCCAGCAGCCGACCCTGACCCCGTCTGAGCATCCTCCATTGTGCGCAGCACCGCATGCGTGTCCCTTCCACGCACCGATGAGCCTGTCTATCCATCACACCTTGGTCACTTGGGCCAAAAAGAGAGAAAAGAGAGAAAAGCAGGGGCGCGAAAAGGAGATAGATGAAAGAGAGGATGCATAAAAGAGCGAAATGGCAGCCTTTATGTGAACACAGTTTCAGTTGGGCGCACATGTTGCATAGAAATGCTCAAAACCCCTTTTGTGTGAGATCATTTGGATGAGGTAGCAGAACTGCCGCTTGACACGCAAAGATTGTACAAAGCCCAGAATGGTTTGCGTGATGTTGGCCGCTGCTGTGTGGGAAAGTGTGTGTGTGTGTGTGTTGTTTTTGGATTGCAGACAGGTATGCAGGTAGGGCTGGTGATGACAGAGACTTGAAAGGTGTTGGAACTCCCCTTAATGTCTGTGTGCGAGCAGGTAAAATGGAGGGGGCTTAAACAGCTGCCTCCGGAGGGGGGTTGAAGAGCTGTGGCAGCACATCCTCAAAGACGACCGTTAAATGTTCTCACGTGAGGTGTTAAAGGGAGGAGCACTGCCTGCGCTTAAATGACAGAGAAACAGAGAGAGAAATGCCTTTAATGTTCCCTCGTTCAGGACACTAAACAGACACAAAAGACACAACAAGCAAGACACGTCACAAACCAGGGCGGGAAATACCCACGCTGGCCACCCAAACTTGATTGAGCCCAGACGTTGCACTCATTAGCTTGTTTTCGTGTTTGTCGGTGAGACGGTCAGGCCCGTTGTGGGTGGTTAATGAAAAGTAGTAGTCGGTTAACGTTACATGTTAAATGGTTGAAAAGGAAAGGGAAGAACAGGCGTTAGTTTAGTACGACAATATGTCGAGCGCTTCTTTATTGATTCAGCTGGGGGTTTCATTGAATTTAATCAGCAGGAAGTCTGCTGTCAGTGGTCTCGGGACTCTCTGTGTGTTCTAGAACAGAACGAGTATTCATCCCATTGTTCTCCAAACGCTCTCACTGCGACTCTCTGTTTGTAAAGGGACCATAAACTCAAAGGCCTCTGGAGGCCCCACCAGGTTCAAAAGGACTGGTGCACAGAACACATCTGGCCTCTAGAGGGCGCCGTTGATCCATTACAGTTTACGTAGCTGCTCTTGATGGTACTACTGTTGTTTCCTGAAAAAGAAGATGTGGTTGCTTGGATATTCTAGTTGGTTGCTTTCTATATGTGACCCTGGACAAAAAAAAGGTCATATTGATGTTCTTAGCGATGCATATTATTAATCAAAATTAAGTTTTGATATATTTACAGTATCTTAATTGAATATGATCTTTACTTAATATCCTAATGATTTTTGGCATAAAAGAAAAATCAATAAATTTGACCCTTACAATGTATTGTTGGCTATTACCACAAATATACTTATGACTGGTTTTGTGGTCCAGGGACACATATAAAGAAGTAAAATAACGCAATTCTATAATTCATGTTAAAAGTACTTTTTCCAGTTTTGTTGTCCCCAACACAAACATATACACAACTTCAATATGTATATACAAGTTAATTATTGTACATTATTGTGTTGATTTCATTTTTATATTTAAAATAGTAATTTTGCGTTTAATGTTCATTATATTAAAATATATACAATTAAAATAACTCTTTCAAAATCATATTTACAACATTATTAATAATTTTTGACACATCTATACAAAAATATTAATTTAAATATATAACATTTAAATATATTCATACAGTTTCTTACAGTTTAGACCCTATTAGCCAGTTAAATCATTTAAAAGTTCACAACATAAACGGCTTTGTGATTTACTTAAGTGCTTATTTGTATAACAAAACAATATGTCAAAATGACCAGCAGTGGAAAGTAAGCATGGAAAGTTTTGGTATTCAAGCTGAACAAATATAATCATAAGTCTTCTCACAACCCCTTTGATTCTCTCTCCACTCACAGGCAGTATACAATCTGGCCTACGTTGCATGCAAGTGTCATGGAGTCTCTGGCTCGTGCAGCCTGAAGACCTGCTGGCTTCAGCTGGCCGACTTCCGCCGTGTGGGGGAGTTCCTGAAAGAGAAGTACGACAGCGCTGCCGCCATGCGTATCAGCCGACGAGGCAAGTTGGAGCAGGTCAACAACCGTTTTAACCCCCCGACGCCCAAGGACCTGGTCTACATTGACCCCAGCCCGGACTACTGCCTGCGTAACGAGACCACGGGCTCTCTGGGCACCCAGGGCCGCCTGTGCAACAAGACCTCGGAGGGCATGGACGGCTGCGAGCTCATGTGCTGCGGTCGCGGTTATGACCAGTTCAAGACCTACAAACATGAGCGCTGCCACTGCAAGTTCCACTGGTGCTGCTACGTCAAGTGCAAGCGCTGCACGTCGCTCGTGGACCAGTTCGTGTGCAAGTAGCAGCCTAGGGATGGGACAGACGCCCTGGAGAGGCACTGAGCAATTAGCGGGAGAGGAACGGGACCCTTAACGGACCCAGAGGTGGGGAGACTTAGAGATAATTAAATGTAAAATGATATATTAAATAGCAACAAATTAAAGTATATAAATAAGTGTACGTGTGCCGTTGATAGTAATTTAATGACCTTTTCTGACTCGAGAACCAAAAGTTGGACGTCATTGATGAAAAGGAGGCACCGGTGTGATGTTTTCTGCCTCAAGCTGTTGTTCTCTCAATGTTTGAATCCAGAGAGGCACGAACTGGTTGCTTGTTCTGAAAAGAAGAGCCTAAACTCTTTAGAGACTCTAGAAACGGTAGAGGACGGAGAACAACGGCTCGTCGCCTATCACCTTCGGTCCGCCGCTGATTCGCCTCCACAAACACACTCCTACTCCACCTTGCTGATATCAGAGCTCTTAAGAACCTTGAGTCAGAGAAATGCGGAATTTTCGGACGTTGTGTTCTATGATGTCATAAAGATCCTTGAGCTATGACAAGAACAGAGTGCTGCCTGTTAGCCGTCACACAAGCATTCCTGCTAAGAAACCTGGAGAGACGTGTAAAAGATGAAACCAGAGACATTTTTACCTGAATTTGAGCAACACACACACACACACACACACACAAAAACACTCCATTTATTCTCCCAAAACCATTCGATTTGTATCCTTCATATAGGCTTTCAAAAGTCTGTTGTGAACCTTTGATGCATTTCAGGGGCTTCTGTAAATCATCATATCTTTTAATCTAGAGCAGAGAATATTGCGTTTGTTCTGTCACTCTCTTTGTCAATGTTGGTTGAAACGGTTCAAAGCCTCACGGTAATGAATGCACGTCTGGTAAATGAAAAAAAATAGAAAAGAAAAAAAATCAAGGCTACATGATGAGGACTGCAAAAACTATTATTGTAACCAAATACTAGTGGTTCAGATTATATTTTATTAATTGCTTCTCATTTTATACATCATATGTATTGTTCCGATTATTATGTTTTGATAAAGAAGCTTTTTACTGGGGATTTATATTCTAGCAGAGAAGATATTACTGGCCACTGGATGGATCGGACGATCATAGCCGAGCTCTCCCACTGTCAGGCCACAGAACAAGACAAAAAGATCTTTTGTTCATTCATGAGTGTTTTGGAGGAAAACTACACTTGTAAATAACAGTCAGTCAGTCATATATGCCATTAACACATACAATCTCTTTGACATGTCACTCCACAGTTTGTTTGCTGCCCTGTGATCATATGCTTGTTGTGTGTATTCCCCCTCATTCAAACCAGTAATATTAAAAATATGAATAGTGATTATTATCACCTGTTGTGCTGCTTTACGTTTTGTTTAACTCTCTGTGTTTGTTCTGTTTGATTTGTACAATGACTTTATCACATTTGTGACCATGGTTATAGATTACATAAAGTTATATGTTCTGATTGTATTATCTGTTCTACTGATACAGTCGAGCATTTTTGGTATCATACATCATCTGTGTGCTATAAACTAATTATAATGTAACCTTTACACTCACACTCAATATTTTTCATACAGGCAGTGATCACGTGATTAGTTAGAAAGGAAAGCACCATATTTCATATTTGAAAGGAATTAAAATGAGGCTGTGAAAGAGAGAAATGGATTGGACGATTTAGCAACATACCAATTATTTAGCTGGTTGTAAGTTGTGAATAATATGTGATAGGACCCTTATACAGAGTGTGCCTTTTTAAAGACTCTTAAGTCTATCCATTACTGCCTCTGTTTCAATATGCCATCTAACCTGAAAGATCTGTGTTGCTTAAGTCATGATTTCTGGAGAAGTCGCAGGGTGGGGCAGCACTTGCTTTTCTTTAAACCTAACCAAACACCAACATCTCAATTCAAATTCCAGTTCCTTGGTTCACACCCTGTTTTTCACTGTCCGGACTAGTTTCAGTGCTACTATTTATCTGCAGTTTCCACCGCGTTATTAGTAGATCAGCTCACTGGTTTTTGTTATGCAATTAGTAGACACTGGCACGAACTGCGTGTACTGTGTGAACTGCACGCAGGTTGGGAGAGTTTCCAGTGACTCTGGCTCAATACCAGGCACAGAAAGTATTGACAGGTGCAGATCTGTCTGCATGCCCTCTTCTAACATCTGTTTTGGAAATAGGTGAGTGCTTTTTTTTTTTTTTTAATTTGGATGGTTATCAGGTTCATTTAATGTTGGACCGGAACACAGAGGCTTATGTTCCACTTATGTCGTTTCTCATTGGGTTTGTATTAGCAAATGATAAACCATGACCTGAGCTGGTTTAGACTGGAGGCCAAAACACTACAGGAAACATATAACCCCAAATAGCCAGAGACTACTAATGAAACTAGAGCTTACATTTTTTTGTTTATGTTATCAGTAACAGTTGATATGAATAAATATTTTGGAAATCCAGAAAAGTGTGACCTAGAAATAATGCACACAAATGCTTAAATAGGTCAATATTTTATATTTTTACATTTAAACGTATTTTTACATTATTAAATCACACTTAATAAACATTGTTTGTGGTGCACTGTGGTAACCTATATACTCACCTACATACTTGAAAATGGTCAAACCCTAAGTATAATTTCTCAATAAAAATCATAGTACGTTTTCTCTATAACCTTTGTCATTTATTTCATCATTAGTAAGCCATTGACTTTTCATCATTGCACAACTAAAACTGTTAGCACTGATATCATATCTGAATAACTGATATGGAGGGATGCCACTGTATAACCCCACTTTCTGTGATGCAAATATTTAATATGGGCACAAAATCATAACCTTCAACTCATCTCAGGCCCGTGACAGCAGGGTTAACATTATTGACATTGGGGGAGTCTTTAGAGTCTTCGTCAGTATTTACAATAGCATGGGTTGTTTAAAGGTAGGTTTGTAAACGTTTTACGTTAATCTTCCTGTCAGTCTTTTCAATATTTGGTTACATCGTTATATGACAATATGGTTGTGGAGAATATTTTATTTTTATCTTAATGTATTAAATATGTACAACATAAAGATTAAATAACATTTTATAAAGATATACACTGTGACTGTGAACAAAAAAACAATAAAAAAAACATGAAACCCACAAACAAACAAGTCACCCGCGGACTACAAATCCCGTCAAAGGATTACCCTGAAACTCGGTCACGTGCCCCATCCGTGCATTCGGATTGGTCACTTCGCCCTCACGCGAGGGGCGTCACACTGAAACGCAACGATATCCAGAAAATCCAGCCAGGTCGAGTCAGTCAGTCAGTCCACTGGATCCGCATCGCCACTCCGACAAAAACACACGCTTGAAGGACAACCGCTCGCAGCTTACGCAGACAGGTGAGGTAAAACACGACACCCCCGTGTAGTCGTTAGAGTATATTTTAGGCTGTTTCTGACTGTATTTCTGCGCTAACGAAGTTGTTTGTGTCAGTATTGCTAGCCGACTAGCTCCCGTGTATACGCTGCCTGGAACGGTCCGTCTGTTGTTTTCCAGCTTTTTTTCTTAACTAGAATTGGGTTTTAAGCGATATAACAGGTCGGCATATTATCATAGATCTATCTAAAAGACTCTGAAGAACGTTGTGAGCCCGAAGAAAGAAAAGTACGTGGTCTAAACCTGTGTATTAGTCACTTTCAGACTTGTTTGTGTCAGTCTGTGAGAGGTGAGTGTGTCCACTGAAGGGGCTTTTGTTTGCAGTTTTCATGCTCTTGACTTGTGTTTTTCAAAGTTTTCGTGCCCATAAAGAGTTTTCTCCGAGTTTCACGGCAAAATAAAATCCCTGTGTTTGTTTGGGTTGTGAACAAAGCCACTTCGATTTAAAGGGACAGTTCACCCAATTGAACGTTAACCGTTATGTCGTCCTGTACTAAACCACATGTTGTTTTTTTAAGTTTATCTTCCTATAAACACAAAAAGAGATGATGGGCAGGAATATAACCTCAGTCACCAAAGTTATTGTTTATCGCTTACACAAAGAAAGTGAATGGTGACTGATGCTGTCATCTTCCCTACATCTCCTTTTATTATTTTTTTAAGGAAGACAGAAAATCATATAAGTCTGGAACAACGTGATGAGCAAATTTGAATGGATTTGTAATTTCTGTGTGAGCAATCCTTTTAAATAACAGGATTGAACTGGTAAAGGTCAAGTGATGATGGACATTAGTAGAGGCGGTTTTTAGTATAGTGGCAGTGGAAAAAATGTAGTAAGCATTCCAGATGATATCTGTGTTAAGCGTCAAAGTGTGAAAGTGTTTGACAGCTTGCTGTTGAACTTATTGACTTGTCATCACCACAGGCATTTCTGACCTAGTTTCCTTTTCCCTCTCATGAGTACACAAGGTTCTTTTTTTTTTTTTTTCACATTTTTGTAAGGATGAATTCCCTCAGTCCACTTCGTTATTTCAGATCCACTTCAATGTCATATTGCTGCTCAGTCATATGATTGCTGGAGATAGACATTAATATTTTATAAACTCAACAGATGTTTTTTTTTGTTTTTTTTTTTGTAAATTGATTGTTGTTTTTAATTTTGTTTATTTATTTTTATAATAAATTCTATAACGCAACAACCGTATTCACAGGCAAAGTAACTTGTATTGTTTGTAGAATTCCTCACCTTTTTTAAACCGCAGTTTTTGTTTAGACAGTAATTAGTTTTCAATTCAACAGCCTAAAAGCCTGATTAAAGACTCTTTTTCTTAAAGCAGCTATATGATAAAAAAGTACTTGATTTATGTAATGCGCATACACATTATGAAACATTTTAAAATATATCTTTATTGCATTGGCCACAAAAAATGCCATATCAGTTGATCACTACTAGCAGACAGCATGTTATTTTTAATGCCGTCTCCCTAACTTGTATCAAGGTGAAGCCCTAAGTGCCACACTTTGGATATATGTTCCAGGACAACTAGTCATCTATAAATAAAATAAATTAGCTTTCATGGGACAGAAGTCCTGCCCCAAGCCAGTTGTATTTCCAAATCACTGACAGACCCTCTCACATACATGTGATGAGTGCTAAATATAATAGTGTAGTTGATCTCTACTATTAAAACGTGCATTAGCTTTTTTTGGTTGTTGGTGAGGGAGCCTATACAGTGCCTCATGGCTATAAATAGAGCTTGTGCTTGTCAAAGCTGCCTGCCATCAGGTAAGCGTCTTAGACCAAACACTTGCCATTTCGAATTGACTCTGCCTGTCTGTGCGTCAGGAACGTGACAGGCACTCTTTACAGTCCTCTCATTGGCAGTTAGTCCATATTTCATCCATGCACTTGACTTGGTATTAAAAGTGGACTAAAATATTAAAAGAAAAGTGGTAGAGTTACTGGAGAGTGTAAACCTCAGTTGCAGATGTTCTGAAATGCAAAACAATCCCAGACAGTACTTCAGTCTGGAGATTGACCTATATATTATCTTTTTTTTTTTTTTTTTTTTTTTTTTTATTATTTACCTCGTTTATCTTATTACATTTCACACTAATATTTATATTTCACACACACATTAATAACAATGAATTTTTATGTTTAATTTACACATTATTTATTTTTGTGGAGTTATGCAAATACATTAAGGTAACTTTGGATATAAAAAATGTTGCATGTTATTTGGTGGGAGTTTTGTGTGCTGTTTGTTTTTTGGAGTGCAGTTTATCGCTAGACCTGATATTAAAGAACCAATATCCTATTAAGAGAACACTGTTAATGTCAGTCAAAACGATTATCGGTCCATCTCTATTATAGTGTCAGCACTAGTTGTGGGTCTCTGCAGTGGGGAAAAAGGCACCTTATCAGAGAGGCTGATTGTGTGCCATTGATCGACAAAGCAAACATCTTTTAAATGTCAAGGGAGCCACTCAACTCCTGAAAATCTTCATTGATTTGGTTTGGCCTGTGGTAGGTATGGAGGCATAAACTGTGTTTAAAACCAAAATACGATGCACTGTGTGGCACATCAGCATGTCATTCCTCACTTCCCATAATCTGAACAAGGTGGGATGACGTTGCCAAGACGACCGTCTCCACTCTGGCTCATCCTGTTTGTGTAGATAATGTACTGGAAAGCTGCACAGTAATCCATGTCATTTTGCCTTAGTCTATTCATTCTGACACCAGCAGTTTTGTTAGTCCACTATGGTGAATTGGAGGTTTAGGCAAAGCACTCCGTTTGACCTTGGTCACACTGGTTTGAGTTGGGCCTTTGTCAAAGCAAATGAAGCATTTGACAGTCTGATATGTCCATGGCACATGGTGAGGTGTGAAGGACAGGTTAACCTATTTCTGCATCATGACTTTGTAGTTATTATTATTCAGTGTCAAGTAGTAACGCACCAAAAAGTCTTGGCTGAAATCAAAAATATTTTGGTCTGATTTATAGCATCGGAAGGGCTGAGAATGCAGTTATTTTATTTTTAAACATGGATGAATGTCATTTTTATAGGTAAGAGTTTGGTTTTCCTCTTTGTCTCTCTCACAAAAGAGCCTCTTCCTCTCTGACAGAAGTTCAGTGCTGGTGGTCAGCTCTGGTCACATGACCGACGAACGGCACACAAAGGCACCTCTAACCCCTTTTTCTCCCAATCACATGACACGCACACACTCAACGACTGGCTCCAACAACTTCTTTTGTTTGGGTTTCTCCATTCCCTCATTTGTTGTGTTTAAGACTTTTTTTTTACTTCCCTTCAATCAGTAATCCTGAGGAAAATCAGATGCTGCAGCTGTGTATTTATGTGTCTCGTAGGGACATGATAGTTAGCACCAATGAGGTCTCTTTGAATAAAGCTGATAAAAATAAAAGAAATTGGTAGCAAAATCACAAAGATTTTGTTTTTGTGTTCTCTCTCACTGAAGTCTGAATTAGGCTTCCCACTGTCAATGAATTATTAGATATTGTGAAACCGTGATTCCCAGCTTTTCTACTGAGTCTTTTATGTTATATTATGTTTTATTTAGTAATATTTTATATTATTTATTTAAATTTGTTTAAATATTAAATAATTTTTAGTGCTGTCAAATGATTAATCGCGATTAATCGCATCCAAAATAAAAGTTTTTCTTTACATAATATATGTGT
>JAUYWG010001106.1:0-10012 GCA_034779775.1 Enteromius afrohamiltoni
AAATAATGATAAATAATAATAAAATAATGTGGTTATAAATGCATAATTTATTATTTTAATATAATAATAATAATAATGACATTATATTTTCCCTCATACCTTTTTCTTTATTTTTGTATTTATATTGCTATTGTTAATAATTTAATAATAACATTTATTTATTTAACTTAATTTAACTTGCTGTTGTTAGGGCAAATGCACACAGATTATTGTCGTCCGGACCTGAACACACACACATCAGCAGAAGAACACTCACATCCTATACAGGTCCTGCCGTTACAGACCATTCACTTTCTGAACACACATGTCAAAGTCATCAGCTAAACCTACCTTCCTTATAATTCATAAAGGAAAACATTTTGTAATACGATTCTAATGTACCGTTTCCATAGTAATGAAATATCAAATTTTAAAATGGTTATGAAAGGATGAATTTTGAGAAAAAACATGGATGCAGATTCAAACCATAAACATGCAATTTACAGAATATAATTTTTGATTGAATAAAAGTAGGGCTGTAAGATCCGTGTACCCAGCAAGCAATTTTTGGTCATAAAACTTTATTAGACGTTGAAACACAGCCCAGGCATCTAGTCTAAAATACGGTTGTCAGTGAAAATCTAATAGATGTCTAAACATAGCCCCAGAATAAACTAGACATCAAATAGATAGCTAATGAATGACTACATATATACATACAATTACATACGATAGCGCGAGTTCACTCAACCTCAGCCCAAAACATGACAGAAGCACAGGGTGCCAAACGTTTTCCATTAACGGGAATAACGGTGATGCACCATTAACTGAAGTAACAAGTTTACACAGCAACATGAGAAATGGTATACTGACTATACAAGGCAAAAAATGCTTAAAGTGTAATCTGAAATGTCATGTTTTATCTGTGGAATTAAAAAACATGCACAGACCATGAAATTAAATACTATTGTTTGACTATGAATTTAAATAACATGTTTAAACCCTTATTTCACGAAACATGTTTTAACTGTAGATTAAAAAAACATGGTTAAACAGTTACTTAACTAACAATGAATTGACTGTAGATATACATAACATGTGAACCCATTATTTAAGAAAGCATGTTTTGACTGTAAACTTAAAGTTTAAATAGTTTTTTAACCGATTTTGCCTGTAAATTGAAATAACTTGTGTCATCCGATATTTAAAAACATGAATTGAAATAGAGCATAATTTTGAATTACATGTAAAATAAATTTTATTTTTTTATTTTAAAATTCCCACCCCAAGTTTAAAAGTTAATGACTTGTAAAAATTATTTTACAATTGGACCAGATTGTGACGAGATGGGCAGCTGAACGATTTAACTTGCTGTTGTTAGGGCAAATGCACACAGATTGCTGATGCTAGGTATGTGTTTCTCAACGGAGGTGCAGTGTGCAGTGCAGTCTGGCAGCAGCTAAAGATTAACATGTTTCGGGTTAGAACTAAATTGTAGCATCTATACATTGCTGAATTAAATTTCATTAAATTAACTTTAATTTTGACACACAATTGCACGAGTTGTCCAACCTCAAATGGCTATTAAATGTCTTATGATTGATCGTTAAGTTTCCAAACATAGTTCTTTGCCCGATAAGGTGAATAATCACAAGATTTGTGTAATCGCACAGGCTGTCATCACAATTGCGATATGATTAATCATGCAGCACTAACTTAGATGAAGGTTGCAGATAGGTTTTAGATTCTGGTCTTTGCTTCTAAATAATTGAAGGCAATATATGATTCAATGCTGCTTTCTCAGTGAGAAAAGCTTTTTATTGAGTTTCAAAATGAAAGCTTGCCAACATGAAGTTGTTCCTAACTTATGAAATGCAACTTATTTGCAAAGCAGAATGAGCATTTTCACTGTTTCAAGTTTTGGACACAGTCATGTTAGAGGTTCAATTCACAAGAATGTTTTTTTGGGGGGCTTGTGGGAGCACAGATGCTGTTTTTGCGCTTCTAAGCAGAGGAGCAGAGTCTAAGGCAACATATGATCCAGGGCTTTTTTCTCGGTGAGATAGGGCTTTTTTGTTGAATTTTAGGATGAGGGCTTGCTAGCATGGGAGTTGTTCCTGGCTTGTGGAGTGCCATGTTGTTTGCGGTGCCAAGTGAGCCTTTCTCTGTTTTTCACGTTTGGGACACACAGTTATGTTAGTGGTTCAATTCACAGAATGGCATGGCAACAGACTGTTATGTTTTACCCTGTCGACTGCTAGTTGGAGTTTTCCCTATTACGATATTTGTATATTGTGGGACAAGCTCTGGGCTAGAAAACAAATGACTTCTGCAATACCGGAGCTACTGTTAAATTGTTTATAAGGGATGCTCCTCAGTAGCGTATTAGATCAGTTCCTCTGTGCTGCTTTTTCCATAGCTGTTATACCAGTTTGTCATTTTGTTATTGCTTTTTATTCAATGTTATGAATCTCAGAAATCCAGTCTTCAAGCATTCTAAGTATGATCGCTGACATCCAATTCCACCGCGCTGCTTGGACCCATCTACCATCAGCTTACTAGGAACCCATCGATTCACTCCTACTGGATGTCTTAAAAGAGAGAAACTTCAAGGCAACGATCAGCGTTTAAACTATACACTCTAACCTTGATAAGTTAATATCACAGTTAAGGGCTGGATGCTCGTGTCTTACATTAATTCACGCTAGAGCCAGCCCTACTCACAGCTTTCTATGGTTTCTAAAAGGGGCGAGTTTGCCACATGCACTAATGCTTTTAATGCCATCACAAGACCTTACAAATCCTGATGTAACAATTATTCACAATATTTCACATAGAAATTAATGCATTCTAAACTGGAAAGGCACTGTAATCATGTCTCTGGTCTAACTGAGTTTTTCTCTTGTCTTCCATGCTGGCTACTTGAAATCCGTCCACAGGACTGATTGTTTTCCACTGAAGAGGGGAAGCCAATGTCCAGAGCCTGGTTCTCCTCTCATCCATGCCTTTCTGCTAATACCCATTCCCTATGCTGCAACTGCTGCTGCCTCAACCCCTGTTTCTACCTTAAGGCCATGGGGCAATGCTCCTTAGTCTCTTATAGTGCTATTTACGACCTGACACTCAAGCCATCCTTGAGGCTCAAAAAGCTTGAGTGCCGATCATAAATACATGTACTGCTTCAGAGCTATTGGGTGTGTTACTTCATTTATATCAAGCTATCTGGATGTGGCCGGTAATGGTAATTAGTTGTAATGCTCATCCGGTTCCTCTGCTGGCTCTTCCAGAGCGGGAAGGACCAGGGAGGATTGCCAGGTATGGTCTGTTGGGGGTTTATGCTACTCTACTATTCTTAAAATAGAAGAGTGCCCCTGAAATGGCTGCTCATTCCCCGTCTGGCCCTGGGGGTCAGTGGAGAGCAAGTAAACAGACCAAGAGCCTGGTGTGGCCAGCCGTGGCATCTTTGGGAACCATCATCATCCTGTGCTTTCATTTAAAACCCAGATAAGAACACACGTAAACCTACCACGGGTAGTGAAGAGAGCATTCACACTCCAAGAAACACACACACACCAAGAACTTCCATGGACTTTTTTGTTTTCCCTTCTCTCTTTATTTGAAATTATTTGTTTTGGGTTTATTGTGCACTGTGCACTCAGGAAGCTGGCTTAGGTAGGCAGGGAATGTGAATAACTGTCTTTAATTTTGTAGAATACATTTCTCAGATTTACCTGTTTTGTGTTGTCTGTTCTCTGCTGACGTTTTTACTATTTCAGGCCCCATAGTCGTACTGTCACAGACCGCACCTCTGTGGCCCTCTCCTCTGATCAGCAGCGGGAACCTTCGCCAGAGTACTGACGTTCCTACACGGACACTTTTAATCGCGAAGTCTCGATTTGCCCCGGACATCGATTCCAAGCATTTATTCCGTGTTTTTCCTACCTGTGTTTGATTTACTGCCTGTTGTTGTTACTTCCTGATTCTTTGCCGCCTGTCTCGACCATATTGCCTGTTCTACGACTACAATTCTGTCTATCCCTTGTGTAACCGATTGCCTGTGTATTAATCTCGCCTGTCTGACTACGATTATTAAAGCCACATTGCAAATATGGTCCTCCCCCGCTTTCAGCCAGCACTGCCAGCCTGGCGCGTCTAGCACTCCCGGAAAAGTACAGCGGATCACCAGTGCAAGGGTTTCCTGTTACAGCGTGACATTTATATGAAGGCACAGTCAGCCAGCTTTCCTGACGATGACTCCAAGGTGGCTGTGGCAGCCCTCGACGGTCGACCAATAGGGACCGGCAAGATCTCAACCCAGACCTCACCACTCACGCTCTGCACCAGCTCCCTGCACACAGAGGATCTCCAGTTCTTCACCATTGACTCCCCAGAACATCCCGTCATACTCGGCCTACCCTGGCTAGAACTTCATTACCCAGTGATCTCTTGGAAGGAGCACCAAGTTCTTCGCTGGTCCGAGTACTGTCACGCACACTGCCTTCACAGCACTCTCCGGCCCATCAGACACCTGCGACTCTCACCTGACGAGGACACCACAAACAGCACCCTGCCCGCCCAACCAGAAACCGAGAGCATGAACCAGTACATACAGGAGGAGCTCGTCAAGGGGTTTATCCGCCCCTCTACCTCACCAGCCTCGGCGGGTTTCTTCTTTGTCAAGAAGAAGGATGGAGGACTGAGGCCGTGCATAGACTAACGAGCCCTTAACGATATCACCATCAAGTACCGCTACCCCTTACCCCTGGTACCCTCAGCCCTGGAACAGTTGCGGTCGGCACAGGTCTTCATTAAGCTGGACCTGCGGAGTGCGTACAACCTCGTCAAAGTAAGAAATTTATCGACTTTTTTGTAGTATATGTTTTCTTTCAATTAAATAAATGTTTTGATAATAACATAGTTTCGAGTGGATCGTTGGATCGTTGCTCCCCATTCATCTTCATCTCGCTTTTGCAAACCCTCCTCCTCCCCTACTGCTTCCCTTCATACACAACTTCCACTCCAGGGGGCAGCCAGAGTTTGAGCCAGACGCCGAGCCCACCGTTCTCCCGGCCCGCTTCCTGGACAGCACTGACTGTGGGTCTAGTTACGGATCACTACCAGATACGATCTGCTCCTTTCACTACACTGTCATGGTTCCCAACAAATAATACAGATAAATAATGATCACATCAAAACAAAAACACAGAGTCTCTGTGTAATCATTTAAAAAGCAACAGTGTTCTCTCTGGTGCCTCGCGCCTCAGCAGCACTTCTAGCGGCTGGGAATAGTAACTGCATATTATTTCTAAAGAATGAAAAACAGTTGGATATTATCTATAATATCGTATAATGTGCATCATTGTAACATTTAACAGCTTGTGGATCTTATTATCATATGCAAGTAATTATAATAGGCTATAATAGGCTATAGCTGTTATGTTCCATGTCTGTCTGGTCTCGTTTTTCCCCCTTGTATTTTTTGGTTTAACCCTCATTATGTTTTGATTAGTTTAGTCATCTCACCTGTTTTGCTAAGCTGCCCTCACTTTTGTCTTATTAGTTTGGTGTATTTAAGCCGTTGTCTTTTGAGTTCACTTCATGGTCGGATAAAGTCTTGTTGTCTTGCATGCTGTTTTCCTTTTTGAGATGCTACCTCATCAGCTTTTGTTTTTCGTGTCTCAGTATATTAAAAGAAGTCACGCATGACAGAACCGACCATCATTTAGAGGATGGCATTCGCTGCGGAGCTTTTCGCTCTTGTTCGCCGGGACCCGCTGTTCAAGGACTTCGTCTACGAGTATTATCAGCTGGCTGAACGGTCGGGTCTCAGGGATTTTGTGCTTGCGGCAGTGTTTTTCAGCGCAGCTCAGAGACTGACTGCAGTGGAGCTGCCGGATCTCAGAGGTCGGCAGTCTTCCTTTGTTTGGTGACGGTGCGCTCCCGGAGCCTGAGTCTTTTGAGCTGCAAGAGCGCCCTCCTGAGTCTTTTGCGCTGCCACAGCCCGAGCCAGAGTCTGCCACGCTGTCACAGCCAGAGCCTGTCACTCTGCCACAGCCCGAGCTAGAGTCTGCCACGCTGCTACAGCCTGAGCCAGAGCCTGCCACGCTGCCACAGCCTGAGCCAGAGCCTGCCGTGGCCCGACCCACCAGAGCCAATGGTGGAGGAGGACCTGCCGCCGTGGCCCTATCCACCAGAGCCAATGGTGGAGGAGGACCTGTCGCCGTGGTCTGATCCACCTGCGTCAACAGAGCGCCCTCCGGAGCCTGCTGCGCATCCCATGCGCCCTCCTGAGCCTGCTGCGCATCCCGTGCGCCCTCCTGAGCCTGCTGCACATCCCTTGTGCCCTCCTGAGTCATCCGCACCTCCTGGACGCCACCCGCTGAGCTTCCCTAAGAAAATTTTGGGGGAGGGAAGTAAGGTGTGGACCCCTGACCCATGGCCCCTAAATTCCTGTACCCAAGTTACCCATCTGGTTTTAAGACTATCAGACTCAATGATATCATCCCATCCCAGGTGAATTTTTCACAGGTCCTGAACAAGTATCTTGGCCTGTGTGGTGAATGGAATTAGATACCCAAGAGGGTCATACTGTGAGGCTAATATCTTGTAGATATTTCTCAAAGTTGGCTTGACGCATTCCACTTGGCGAGGTCTGTATCCTAAAGAATCACGGAGACAGTTACATCGCAATCCAAGTGTGCCCTCCAAAAGATCTGGGCTCCTTTGGCTTAACCAAAGCTCACTGCTTTGTGACCTTGCTTCTGTCGGAAGGTGTTCTATTGCTTTTGTTTTTGTTACTAACCCATTGGTGAAGATCGAACCCTCCAGTCAAAAGCAAACTCCGTAGGCCATCAACAAGAGACTTAGCCTTTTCGGTGGATTGTGTACTTTGAAGACAGTTGTCTACATAGAATGATTGGGTAACTGCTTCAGCTAGGGTAGGATCTATTTCACATTGTCACAAGCTACTTGTTGCAGAGTATATATCGCACAACAAGGACTACATTTTGTGCCAAAAGGCCACTCATAGATCTTTGGCTGCTTAGTCCTTTGCATATTTCTCCACAAGAAGCGCTGGATCGCCTTGTCATCTGGCAGTAAGCAAAACTGGTGAAACATACCTTTCACATCTGCACTCACTGCCACTGTGTGCTCCCTGAAACGAAGCAAAACTCCAAGCAAAGATGGACAGAGTATGGAACCAGGAATGAGGTGATCGTTCAGTGACTGACCCTGGTACTGGAACGAACAGTTAAACACAATTCTGTTTTTGCCATTGTGCCTCACTATGTGGTGTGGAATGTACCAAGATTCGGCTGATGTCTTCCTGAGAAAAGATTTCTGCCATATAACCAGCTTTCACTAGTTTGCCGTATGCTTCAGACAGGTCCAGGTTTTTTTCCAGTCTCCGTTCAGTGCTGTGAAGGGACGCCATTACTGCTTCCAGTATTTGGACGTTTGAGCAATGGAGTGGTGTATCATAGAATGCCGTCAACCTCTACCCTAGTAGTGTGAGTTTGGAGGAGTGAAAGAGCCTGTTGGTCCTGTTTAGACGAGTGGCTGTTGTCTCGTTAATGTAGGGTAGAGTGTCAATCTGCCAAAGACGTGCAACGTTTTTGAGTAACTCAGCATTCTGATCATTTACAGTGATGTTAAGACATTGTTGGTCACAATGGGCAAGTAGGCCATACCCAGCAGGGCCTTGGAGAGTCCACCCAAGTCTATTGTGAACAGCAAGGGGTGCACTAGGAGGTCCCACTCTTATGGGCTGGACTGAATGAGGCATGTCTGACCCAATGAGTAGCAAGGGTTGTGCTCGCTGGATCTGTGGCAATGGCAAGGACCGGATACGGCCATATTTGCGATGAAGTGCAGCTATCGAATAAGAGTGTTCAGTGTCTCAGGTTCTCCGCAGTAAAGGTATGATTAATTTCAAACTTCCGAGTTGGCCTGTTAAACGGGGACACAGAGAAAGAAACTGATGCTCCATTCAGGTGAAGTACCTCCTGACGTATTGTACGTAGGGTGAGAGTTTCACACACTGCTGTAAGGTTTAACTGTTTCACAGCCCATGGTAAGATAATGCTACGCTCAGAGCCATTATCCAACACATATGTCTCCACTTTTCTATCTCTGGAATGGAGTAGAACCTTGACAACCTTAAGCATCACTTTTGGAGATCGGTTTTGGAGATCCTTCTTGTGTGTCTTGGCTGCCTGACTTTGGTAGAGTGCTGCTGCTCTGTTTGAAATACGTTTAGCCTGAGACTTAAGTTGTAGCCAGACAGAGAAATCTGGCAAGGTGTAGATACGGTCTGTGCCTGTCTGGAGAATACCATGGTTAAAAAAGTACTCAACAAACCCATCACAATAGGATGGCAGCATTTTGCTCAAAAGACGATCAACATGTGATCCACACCTTAACTCAGTCCTGAGCATCCCTACCAGTGAATGGATGGATAAGGCGAAGTCGTCAAAAGCTTCAGCATCTCCAAACTTTACAGCAAGGGCATTCAATATGGCACATAACTCACATTTGACTAGTTGGCGTAGCTGCCCATATTTGTCTTGCAGCACTTGTAATGCAGCTGTGTATGGCCGGGGATCATGCATGTATGCCTTGGCAAGCTGGATGGCACTGGGAAGCTTTAAGTGCCCTAAAAGTACTTGTAGTGCTCACTTAAATGCTGTTAATTGTGCATCAGATTGTCCAGTGCCATTTTGAGCAATTCAAAGTCACTTTCACGTCCACTTTCAAAGCATGGTATGATAGGTTTTGGGATACCATAAGCAGAAGCAACTAGCATCTCTAATACGGGTGGTTGGGCTTGAGGTACATAGTTTGCTGCTTGAGCTGGGAAGGCATGAGCTGGAACTGTATGATGAGCAGGGAATGCTACTTGAGTGGGAGGATACAGTACATGACATGGCTGAGGAAGTACAGAAGCCCCGAAAGTTGCATTGTCTGGAGGTAAAGTCACTGAGGGTAGCACACTGACAGCAGGTGTCTGCACTGTCCAACTTGGCAACTTCAAGCTCATTTTGTGCTTTCTTAAGACAACGTTGTATATTGTTCTGTTTAGTGAAGGCTTCTCTGGCTTTGAGTGCTTCTCTGGCTTGATCATCAAGTCTCTGACATTCTTTGTCTGCTGTAACATCCTCTGCGATCTGACGTTGTAATTCCTCTAGTTCAAGAGCTTTTAATTTATCTTCCAGCAATGCTGCTTGGACATCAGACAGAGCGACTTGAAGCACTCGTGATCTAGTGGTAGCTCTGGAGGCTGATAGAGATAGACTTAGAGGAATGTCTAGAATGTCTCTGTGAAGAGGTATCAGCTGGAGTCGGTGCTGATTGCAGGTGTGCAGGGAGCTGGACTTCATAATCCTCTAGATGAGCTGGGAGATGTCGCTCTCAGCGGGGTCGGACAGCAGGGTCTGCTGTGTTGGCAGGATCGGAATCCATCTCTACAGAAGTACTATCCGGCTCGAAGGACCATGAACGAGTGTATGGGACACTCAAGGGTTTGGTTATGTACTAGTTGAAATGGTGAGGAGTTTCCAGTTAGAGAAGAGCAGAGAGTGGGTCCCAGTTAAAGGATTTTATTTTCTACTGTCCATGCACAGTATAATGGATATGCATGCGGCTTAGGTGTGTGGTCGACAAAAAAGCAAAATACAATATGAATGTGAATAAACAGAAATAAATATTTTCTACAGCCACAGTGACAGTAATTAACATATCAAGTATGGTAATAAAATATTCAAAGAACACTGGAATAGCTGCATTCTTTAGCAAAGTGTTTAGGTATTTAGATTATGCTGTGGAACATGCACAGTTAACTATTTGTAACGGCGCGGGAGGCTTGTGTGGATCCATAAGCAAACAATTTATTAGCAGAGTAGTCAAACAGGCGTGGGTCAAATCACAGGCGTACAGAAATACAAGGAGAAGGCAATAATCAGAGTCGGGGACAGGCAATAGTTCAGGGCGGGCGGCAAAAAGGCGGAAAACAAAGACAGGCAAAAATCAAACA
>JAUYWG010001107.1:0-10010 GCA_034779775.1 Enteromius afrohamiltoni
TCACAATCTGATGAGCTGTGTTCTTGGCTTGTCTGGTTGTTAGAACTTAAGCACATCAGCCTAAACAACCTTTAGTTAGTTTATTAAATAAAGTGTGATTTTCTCCTTACAAAAAATTTTTTTCTTCTCTAAAATGTTGAGCTGCATATCTATGTCCAGGTGAGGTCGTAGTTGGACGCTGAGATACCGCACCGGATTTGCACGTCGTATAGACGTACAGAAATGGTCCTGGACCGACCGACTCAAAATAGACATGATCTGCATGTCTATCCGACGTCCAATGTTTAGTGGGAACTGGACATCATAAAAAGATGTCGTAAAAACTTTCATTCTGGCTTGTCAGGAGACGTCATTTCAACGAAGTAGACGTTGAAATGACATCATTTAGACATACTTTTGCTCAGTGGGTTGGAACCTTAAGTGCAGTAGAATTTTTTTTATTTTTTTGTAACCTTGGACAGATCTGTGCCTTGCCACAGTTCTTCGGTTCCTTTGACCTCATGATTCTCATTTGCTCTGACATGCATTGTGAGCTGTAAGGTCTTATATAGACAGGTGGTTGGCTTTCCTAATCTAGTCCAATCAGTATAATCAAACACATCTGGACTCAAATGAAGGTGTAGAACCATCTCAAGGATGATCAGATGCTCCTGAGTTAAAATATGAGTGTCACAGCAAAGGGTCTGAATACTTCTGACCATGCGATATTTCTTTAATAAATCTGCAAAAATCTATGTGTTTAAGGGGCTCTGAATACTTCCGTACCCACTGTATTTTTACATGTGCACTCTTAAAAAAAAAAAGCAATGAGCTCCTTCCATGTTTGCAAGAACACACAAGCTGCTGTTACACAGTGCATGTGAGCATGAACGCCACTCTCAAACTGAAACAGCATTCTTGAAATAGTCATCTAGTGTGCATTTCACTTATTGACTGTGATCAGATCATCATTAATGAGGAAACATTCAGTCTGTGAACCGTCTGTGAACAACATCCTCCTTCTGTTTCATCATAGAGCCAACAATATTCATTGGAAGAAATTAAAGGATTAATAAAACATTAAATTAATAATGAACAACATGAAAATCAGAAAAAAATATCATTTGTTTCATAGTAAGTATCCTTGTTTATGGTCATGGATTAATTGGTAGATTTAGGCATGGGGACATGCACATCTGTAATTCGGGACAGTAATAAGCTAAAGCAGTTTTCTATTGCATAGCATATCAATATTATCCCCATGTGGATCAGTTGACTTTGTATGATGTACACACAACTGGGTTTTGAATTACTAAGCAACACTTTACTCACCAACTTTAGTTATCGCATGTGATTGCAGATGATTTACTGCAAACACGCCAGATTCAAATTAACTATTGATTGTGCATAACTTCATTGGCTGTTGGATCCATTTGATTTGAGTCAGGTGTTGTGAAGCAGGTTTGTATGAAAAACTTGGACCAGGGTTCCCCACCCCTGGCTTATACTGACATCCGGCCAAAGAGTAAAAGTCCTGCTATATTTTTGTTCCAGCCATGAACTCAGCAGCTGATTTCACCAGAGAAGGAACCAACTCATTCCTTTCAAGACACAAGCAAGTCTTGAAACAAATCCCAAGTCCTCAAACAGTTAAAGTTAATGAGATAATTAAGTGACTAGTTAAATGATGATTATGCGTTAGTGATGAACACCTGCTGTTATAGAGCATTATAGACCATCAGATGCTGATGGTTAAAAATGGTTAAAAATGATGCCACCATTGTGGTCAGTGTTTGCTTTAGTTGAGGTCATGACCCTTGACTCATGTGTTAGAGCTGTCTCAAGAGCATGGCATGAGTTGTTGAGAAATGGAGAGTTCAGTGCTGACTGTCAACTGTCGTTATATGATGAACTAATCTTGTGATTGTTTTACATGTGTTTGCACTTTATTAATCGTCATAATTTTTTTCTGCAGTTCTACGCATGTTGCAAGACTTGTTAAACTTGTTGAAAGTCTCTTCACAACCTATAATACGTGTATAATAATAAAGGTGGTCTAAATATTAAATCATTATATTTCTGTGGAAGTCTCTGGACTGTAAACATGTTTGTTTCAGTCCTTGCATTTGGTCCATCTGAACTCTTCCCAAAATGTGTTTTTTGTTCATATCTAATATTTCAAACGACTCACTCTTAATTAACAAAACACAGAACTTCTGTCTTTATAAAGATGCTATAGCATGTTCAATGCACAGCATTTGGTAAACATATATGTGCACAAATACTGTAAAAAAAGTGTGCTTATTATACTTATTACATTATATTTATATTCGCACTTACAAGGGAATGTGCAGAACCATTACGCAATACGTTACACAGCAGATATATCCCAAAAAAAATCGCAAATCATATATATATATTTTTTTTTTTTTCACATATGCGAAAAAAAGGGGCACCAGCTACTTTTTACACTGCAACTGCCATCAAATATATTAGATATGGAAAATATCACATAATACTAAATAGACCCTCCCACCAGCATAGACTCCAGTCTCCACCTATGGGTCTCAAATAAATGGAAGAACATGCCTATATAAAGACAGAGATCATCCTGACGACAGGCACTAGAAGTCGACTGGACAGACAGAGAGACATCAGTTACTCATCACAGGTATGAACAATTACAACAATTATCAAAATCACGAAACATTTTTCATTTATTTATGTAGATTATTCGCTTAAACAGAAAGTTTAAATATTTCTTAATCAGTTCAATGACACATATTTCTAACATTATTTTGAGTGATTTTCACTTCAGCCCTTCATGAACTAAAAATAACTCTAAAGCTTAAAACTTTAGCTCTTGTTATTTTGTCTATTGGTATTGTTGTTGTTGTCATTGTTATTGTTATTATTTGAAATTCCAGCAAACTAAAAGGGCTAAACAAATGTCTGGGAAAAAATGGGTTCTTCTTGTTGCCGGCTCAAGGGACTGGGAGAATTACCAACACCAGGTTTGTCCTTGTTTTTTATATTCTTTATTTACAAGACATTGCTTATAAATTCCTCAAAGTGTGCAGTACCAGAGTTTGTAAGTGATGACTTTTTCATTTGTATTTTAGGCCAATGTGTGCTGTTTATATCAGATAATTAAGCAACATAACATTCCTGATGAGCAGATTGTGGTGATGATGTATGATGATATTGCTCAAAATCCACAGTGAGTCATTTCTTAAAGCTCATTTAAAACAATTAATCTCTTTGAACTAATTTAACTCAGTTATGTAATAATAAATCCTGGTTCCACGCAACCGACTTGTGTTTTATTTACATAAGGTGGCTTTGTTGAATTTATTTATATATTTATCTAAAGCACACACTGACACTGGAACGGTGACACAAGTTGTGATTTTCTCCTTACACACAAAAAACATAGTTTTTCTCTAAACGTAACTGGATTAAGATCTTCCTCATTCAGCTGTGTTGACCCAACACAAGGAATCTGCAAAAATTCAACAAAACCTTATGTAAATAAAAAACAACTTGGTTGTGTGGAACCAGGATTCATGAATTACATAACTGAGTTCAGTTAGTTCAAACAGTCATTTTTTTGAGTGCTTTGAGCATTATGTTTTTCATAGTTGATTTAAATCATTAGCATGCTATTTAGTGCTGGCTTCTCAACAGCAAAAGAAGTCATTAAAGTGGTGTTTGTAAATTAACGTTACATATAAGTTAATACTATATTTATACAGAGTGTGAAGCAGGGTTATAATAGTTTGGGATTTGTCATTCAATATCACCAGAATAAGTATTATTTAATAAAAACTATAACATAACAGTTTTCACTGATATATTTAATGGTTTCTGTTGTCAGAAAAATGGAATGAATTTGACACAGTGATTGAAATGCACCATTATTAGGCCTTCTAAACTAGCTCTATTAAAATCCTGCTTTATAATCAAGCTGTAGTCTGATGAAGGTATAGACAATGGCTATGCTGTAATTTTGGCTATATTTGCATGTAAAATAGAGTTAGAAGCAACATAATCTATTTTAACCAAAAGCTCTGTTCCTCTCAGCTAGCGCTGCACTACCAGAGACTCGCTGAGGTTTGTCCAGGAAGTCGCTAGATTTGTAGATTTTAATCAAAGAACCAGCTTTACTGACGAGATGCACATAATATATTGTACGATATATATCGCCCAGCCCTAGGACTCAATCAAAGAAATTCCAAATATGACTCTGCCGCTTTCTTCAGACTTTCGCTGCAGCCATCACGCTAGCCGGGTCTGGCAGCGAGAAGTAAATAGATTTTAATTCAACCCAAAAGGCTTATTACAAAGATGAAAACGAAGGGCGTTTTTGCTATAATATTATTTAGTCTAAGTTAGTTTTGTGTACACACAAAACATTTTCAATTAGTTTTCTTTCTTTTTTTTTAAACTCTCATTGTTATTTTTATTTCAGTTAACGAAAATGCTTTTTCAATTCTAGTTTTAGTTTTTTCGTTCATTTTCATTACCAATAATAACCTTGGTCTGAAGCGTACGAAAAAATAAAAAAACCCAAAAAAAATCCCACTAGATTTAATCAAACACGTCAACACAGAAAACCGACTGTTGGAGCTGATTGCATTTAATTAGTTCCTTTTCTTCTCTGACTGCAGAAACCCAACTCCTGGAGAGATTGTCAGTGTAACAGATGACACAAATGTGTACGCAGGAGTTCAGAAGGACTACACTGGAGAGGTACTTATTATTTATTGTTTTGATGTTTTTATTCAATTTCTGAGCACAATTATGACAATAATGATTAATTATGTCAATGATAATCTAAAAGGACGTGACCCCAGAAAACTTCCTGGCTGTTCTTCAAGGGGATGACAAGACAGGGAAAAAAGTCCTTAAAAGGTATGCTTTTTGTTTATTTTTTTGTAATATTTTACTACCATAAATATAGGTAACACTTTATAATTCCTGCACAGTACACACTACCATAAAGAAAGCATTAGTAAATAGTCAGTTCTTTATAAAGCATTGTCCCAGCATTAATAGTCATTTGTAAGCAGTTTATAAATACAACTACAAATGCCTTGATCTTGATTTATAAGCATATCTATTACAAAAAAAAGATTTAAAGGCTGAAAGAGTTGTCTCTTTAACAGAAAAAATAAACAAACAGCACAGAAGAACACGGTTTCCAAAAATGTTTATACTTGTACGTTTCAATAGTTTATACAACCATCCAATTAAGCTTTCTAAACGATCTTATGAACCAGCAATACTTTCATGTGTTTATACGGGATTATCACGATGCTATAACTGAAAAAGAGAAACAAGTCTTTGTATGAAGCAGACACAGACATCAAGAATCAGTGCATGAATCTCAACAATGGTTATAAACAGTGTATTCATATAAAAGAATTTACAAAAACAATTTTGATCATAATTGCGTGCAATTATGCAATGCATGATGGGAGCCATGGATAAGTTTTGATCGGCTACAACTTTTTTTCCGATGGGCACCATTGTTGTGATTCTCACACTGATTCTTTGTTAATGCTTAATAATCATGAACAAGGCTTTTGTAGAAGTATTTATAAACTGTTCACCACTATGATTCATAGTGTGTACTTATAATAAAATTATATCTAAATAGCTCATATAATAGCATTGTTTTAATTATAAATATTGTTTAATTTAATTTATTTATTTTACCTAAAACAATATTTCACTTTTGTGAGCAATTTTCTATCATGACAATGACAGCACCACCTACTGGTCAAAAAGCAATCACACAATAAATACTTTAACAAAGATTTTGGAAACTGACTTGCCTGCTATAATCACCAGGAACGCTATGTCCAATTAAGTATCTATAAATGATCTGCCACTTCTGTGCTTGGTAAATATGAATTTACAGCTAACATTAAGAACCTTTTTTTTTATTATTTAATGCAGTGCAGCAAATGACAACATATACATCTACATGTCTGGTCTGGGAAATGAAGGCACGTTTGAATTTCCTGAGGCATCAGTAAGTATAAATGCATGATACATGTGCATGTGTGTGTACAGTATGTACAGCTTTCATAGTCTCATAGTGTACACACATGCATACGCACACATTTTTTGACCTCATGCAAAACTTCCAATATCTTGGATTCCAGGTGGAAATAAATATTGTCAGGAAAATTTAACAGAGAATCCATTTAGTTGAATATGCAAAATATAAAAAACAAAAAATATATATGGAAATGTTAGTAGCAGCAGTAGTAATAGTAGTAAAATGTGCAGTGTAGCTTATAGATACACAATTAATGCAATGAAAAACTTTGTTTATAATCTATCATCTTGAAATTATTTACCCTGTTAATAGGATTCAATACTTCGGATTTAGATTCATGAATTAAGGACAGCACCTGTTGTGTTTAACCTGGCATCCTACTTTCAGACCATTCATTCAGTTTTTCTTTACAGCTTCATCCCACTGATTTCATTGGAGCAATCAACAACATGCATGCTGAAAAAAAATTTGCAAAGGTAAGGGTGACACATTACTATGAGGTGTAATTTGTTAACACTAGTTAGTTTATTAACCAACATGAACGACAAAAAAGTGCTTTTCTTCTTTGTTGATTCTGTTTGTTAACATCAGGTGTCTTCAATAATGGTCTGTCATCCCTTAATTAATTACCTAATTATCTCATTTTATTTGAAGAGTTAAGGGTGGGCACGTTATTCCTTAATTTAGATTTAGTAATGAATGTCTTGCAGTGTTGATGTAAAACGTTTTGGTATACCTGAGAACTTACTTGCTGATTGTCAATGAAGGGGCGGAGGCTGGCCTATAAAAGGGGAAGCCAGACTCCCAGCTTCCTGACCAATTTGTGAGAGGGTTACTGCGGTCCCATCTTTCATCTGAAAGAGAATACGTATGATTCTTCTCGTTTAATATTTCCTTATGTGTTTCCATATTTGTGCTGCAGATGGTGATCTTCATGACCAGCAGTTACTCTGCTACAATGTTCGAAGGTCTTGCTGATGATGTAAATGGTAAGAAAAACAACTAACAGCCCTGCCTTAAGAAGATCAGAGTAATGTTCACATTCGTTTTTTTATTTGAAAGTTTTGTGCACAAAATCATTTTCCAGCAAGTAAATCTTAAATAAATGCTTCTGATCTGCTCTGAATGTGTCACCCAGCCTTTGCACTGACTGCATGTCACAAAAATACCCAGAGTGTTCCCAGTGATTATGATGAATCCAGGGACATATACCGCTCTGATAAATTCTCATCTTTTTGGTTGAAGTTCATAAATAAGGTATACAACTTTAGTCTGTATATGATATTAATAGAATAATATTCCAGTCTAATTATAGACACAAAGTGATCATGACAAATGTGTGTGTTTGTCTTTATGTTCACAGGCTGACTTTAATACAGCAACATTTCGTTGTCTGGTTGCTGAAAAACAAGCTAATTATCTTGCAGAAAATCGTGGTCCTTGCCCCTGCCAGTTTGGGAACATGGTATCAAAACATTTACAACTTTACATATTATTGCATTATTTTAACAGGATATGAACACACGTATAACTCTATTCACAAAGTCCATAAATGTTGTACATTTTTCTAAATCTTTTTCTTTTTTTCTTTAGGATATCAGTTACTGTCACCTCAGTGAGTTTCTGCAAAACTGAACACCAGCTCAGTTCGAGCAGCATTCAAGAAAACGTCCTTCTGAAGCGTGCATGAAATGACAAGAGCATATATATGAGCTTCTGATAACCTTTTATGCTAGGCTTTTTTATGTTAATCAATGCTGCATTTGTTTCGATCCACAAACAGTAATTGTGTGAAAAAAAAACAACAACAAAAATAATTGTAAACAATAAAATTGGGAATAAGGTTTAAAGTCCAGTGATTGTGTTATTTATTTTTCATGGATTTTACAGCTTCTTTAAATCTGCAGAAACCAATATTCCTCCCCTAATGGCAGGCTTGTGCACAATTCAGAATTGAATTGAGAATGACTCCTAAATTCCAATTCAATTCTTGAATTTGAATTGAATTTGACTTGATGTCAAAAACAGGATCTAGAATTACAATTCGAATAAAGGAAGCAGAATTGCAATTCAATACAAATTCAAAGAAATTAATATACATAATGGGAGCTGTTGATGAATTTTAATTGGTGGCCCCAGAATGCACTGCAGCATTTGATGCTCACCATTGTTGAGATTCATACGCTGACCCTTGATGTCTGTGTGTGCCTTACAAACATATCTTTTTTTTTCAGAAGTGTCTAGTTCTTTCAAAGGGTGTGTATCTACAGGTGGTACTGATTGAATGATGAACCTAACTAACAACAGCTGTGGGAAGAGGTGCATTCTGGGGAATTGAGTCCAGGTAATCTACTCAATAAAACTGAGGTAACAATTTTCACTCAGTTTGTGTGAGTAGATTATATCCTGTATATTTGGGTAAAGAATACCTACATTTAACAGCTAAGATAAACTAAAACAAAAAAGGTAAAGTCTACCTAATATTGTTTAATACATTGTACAAATAAGTACTCATTAAAACTGAGTAACCTTTAAAATGGCATAATAGGGGGCACTTTAACTTGTTTTGTAAGGAGAAAATCACAATTTGTGTGTCACCGTTCGAGTGTCAGTGTGTGCTTTAGTTGGGCTCTTGACCCTTTTATTAAAAGACTTAATGTTGGTTTGGCTTTTGTATTTGAATTATGTCAGCCAGACAAACCAAGAGCAAAATTCATCAGGCAGTGATGATTATGCTTGTTTTTTTAAGTCTCTGAACTGAGCTTAGAGTCTATTATCTGTGTTGTATGATCTTTATTCACAGGGACATGCAGGTATTACAGCTGGACACTGTTTTTTTTTTTTCACATTTTCTTTTAGGCAGTTCTGTTTTATTTTAAATCATTTCTGTAAGACAAGCGCAGACATCAAGAATCAGTGTATGAATCTCAGCAACGGTGACATCACATATTCAGAAAAACAGATCAACTCTGAACATACTAATAACACACTAATAAAAACATCATATAATACAGCAAGAATAAAAGAAAATTGTAAGAATAAAAAAAGACAAATCTGCTCATAATTTATTCATGTTGCAATGCATGATGGGAGCTATTGTTGAGTTTTTATTGGTGGCTCTCAAAATGCACTGCAGCATTTGATGGTCACCACAGATAACACTGTGAGATAACTCTCCAGCTCACGTAAAGAAAAACAAACAAGCACATACATCATCACCTGACAAGCATTGCTTTTTGTTTGTCTGGCTGGCTTATCTCAAATATAACAACCAAAACAACATTTAATTCTTTTAATATAAGGGTCAAGAGCCCAACTAAAGCACACACTGACCACTGGAACAGTGACACAAACTATTTACTTCAGTGTTGATTTTCCCTTCTGTTCTTTATTTACATGTTTGCATTGCAGGTATATACTGTTCACTGTCATCTGCGATGATATCTGCACTGTTATCTGCAACTGAACATTTGCAGTGATCTATGGATTAACTCTGGCTCCATTGGAAAACTGACGAGGTGGGCATGAAAATATTGTGCAATATATTGCCAGCATGATGACGTCATAAAAATTCAACTCAAGGAAGCAAAGTGTCATTAAAGTCCTACAAATGTCAGATCCATCAGATCCAAAATCATAAATTAACTATTTGAATTAAATTGTTTCATCACATTATAATCGTGGTCAGAACATATAAAAAAACAAGCTCACTTGATATAAAATCAAATATTTATTCAAATGCACACTAATTGCTTCTGTGTAATAGATTTCAAATAAAAGATGAATTAATAAAAATATATATACACATTGGGGATTATCGCATCAACCTTCAGCAAACATATCTGGAACTCATCCTTCTGCTCAGTTCATACTGTTGGTGTGACTTAACTCCATGGGTCCGATGTTTATGTTCAGTCGCTTCCGTCCGGTTCAGCTCACTTCTTGTAGATCTAATGTCATA
>JAUYWG010001108.1:0-10009 GCA_034779775.1 Enteromius afrohamiltoni
TCTCCACACCATTGCATTCAGTTTTTATTCACAATTTGTTTAGTGTCCCAACTTTTTTGGAATCCGGTTTGTATTACCTAAACACTAAATGAAGAAAAAAATATATGGGAGTGGTACAGGAGCCTTTCATTACTCCGATAATGAAAACAGTGGTGAATTCCCGTGGTAAATAAAAGGGTCTGCATCTAACAGTCACAATCTCCGGCGACGATGAGCACATAGGCCACCGCGAGTCTTACCGCACAGAGCTGCATTTCTTTCGGCGCGACACGAGGCTAGCCCGTCCAGTTGAATGGCGTGTCTGGAACTCTGTCGCTGAGCCATGTCTCTGTGAAAACAAAGAAAAAGCAGTCTCTAAACTGACTAACGCTGTGTAGTCTGTTGAAGTCAGATGTAGTCCAGTTTATTTTCCAGTAAGCAGACGTTTGATAAAATGATGGACGGAAGAGCCAGCCGGCTAGGGTTTGTTTTTAGCCTAGCACAGACTCCCGCCCGCTTGCTGGGTTTCGGCTTCCTCGCGCACTGCTTACGATGTCCCCTCCTCCGGCAACGCCGCCATCTTCAGGTGTGACTAAGATATTTAAGGAGCAAAAAATTGTACAAGCAATACTTTTGAATTAATGCAGGGGAAAAAAGCCAAACTAGAATATGAAAGTAACTTAGGCTGTACGGTCTGATCGCACTGAAAAGTGTGATGCTCTTTCTTTGTATTTCCGTCTTGTTTCCCATGTACAAATTCGTATGAACTCTCCACCTTATAACGCCCCTAGACAGTTTGTTGTTGTTTTCATTCCCCATGTGCTCTGTCTCAGTTTGACCTAGTTTCTGTCTTCTGTTAATTGTGTCATTGTGTTCAGGTGTGTCGCGTTAATTATCCATCATTGTCCTCCCTATATAAGTTGTTCTGAGTTCAGTATGTGTTTTCTGGTATCAAGGTTACTTTATGTGTGTGTGTGTGTGTGTGTGCGTGTGTGAGAACTACCCTGCCTGTCTGCGGAACATTAAAGGATTGTTATTTTGTGAATTTGAATTAGCCTTCGTTCTTTCCTTCACCACACTTGACACACCTTGTGAAAGTTGTTTTCCTGTGATATCTGTTTGACTGAAGTCACCTGCCAATGTTAAAGCCATTCAACAAAACACAGAAGTATTTAATCCGTGTCATCTCCAGATCAGATCAGATCTCTCACACACACCGCCGTTCACAAAATCTGAAGGGTTTCACCAGAGTTTGAACCTGGAAATATTACACAAAAACCTGACAGTGTTGTGTCCTGACAACTCGACCTCCGTTGATAAATTGTGCTGTGTTTGATAAAGTGAGCGCGGCTCAAAAACGCCCCTCATTTCCTCTCCCTGCCAGGCACAATGAATAATGTTGCTGCTCATTGTGTCCACACAGATTCTTTCTTCTGCCCCGGGTGGGTGGAAATCAAGGCATTTGATCTGAATTCTGAAGAGTCTTGTTAGCCTCAATAAAGAGCTGCATTGTGTATAAATGGGTTATATAAGTGCATATGACAGCCATGGTGCAGGGTTGTGGCTAGTAGCGCGTAAATCCATAGCATTTGCAAAGGGCACGCTGATCTTTAGCGAGGCCATTAGCTGTTTCTCGGAGATGCCTCTCTATTATCACATCTGAAGGTAAATCGCTCTCTTCATTCACCATGATCAAACCATGATAATGTTCATTTGACTGCTCAGTGTTTGTTCAGTTATTGCTGGTGCACATTGTTATATTTAAACTTCAGACTGGCTGTGTGGTTTATACAGATACAGAGCTCTGATCACAGTTATTATGCTGTATTAGTGTATATGTGGAGTTATTGTGTGGGCCAGCCGAGAGCCTGCCATTGGCCAGGTTGTCAGGTGACGACACATGGTGCTAGACCATCGCCCAAGCTCTTAACCAGCTCAGATTAACCACAGCTCATTTTTATGTTACTCAAGCAAGTATCCAAATGTCAAGAACCCAGACTGATGCTCTTCATATTTGGAGCTGGAACAGCATAAGCTGCTTTCTCACAGGCTGAACCTGGTAAATTATTGTTCAGATTCAAGAGTGTCAGAAAAGATGCGTGGTTTATCAATGTATAGTTTTGTTTGTTGGGATTACAGTGATGTTGAATATTGTGTAATTGGGTGTTTATTGTTTATAGGTGTTTATTCATGTTGTGTATGACCCATACATAACCAGTCAAACGTTTTAACCCATTATTGTGATTGCTGTTATTACTGTTACTTATTTTATATATAAGTATTTATACTTGTGTAATAGTATTTAAGTTTGGTAATTCCCCAAGGAAATAAATCATTAAGTTAAAAAGTAATTAATTACTAGCTACTAATTATATTTGTCTTGTGTCTTTAGGTTACTGTACTAATAAAAAGTACTCTTTGTAAAAAGTATTGCATTACTTATTACTAATAACGTCCTTAATGCCATATACAGTACATAATACATAACAATACAGTGGTTTACATAAAAATGCTCTTTTAAATCTTTCAAAAAAATAATTGCATATTGAACTGACCAATGTATTGAAATGGTGAAGGTTACAATTGCAGACAGATAGTTTTTACATTAGAAGTTAAATCTTTAAATCATCATGTTAAATGTTTTATACATTTACACACTTTATTTTTAAAGACCTATTTTTGCTATTAACAAACCAAGAGTTTTGCTCAATAAACTCCTAATTTGTCTATTTATTAATAGTATTGGGTAGGAATAGGGATGCAGAATATGGTCATACAGAATATGTATTTTCTTAATAAAATATTTAGCATGTGAGGTATATACTATATACTGTATATACTCAAGTGTTATCATTTGTTCTATAGACCATAGAATATTTAATGAAATTCCATCAGAAGTAACTAATTATTAAGACCGGGTCATTTTTAATACAATTGACAGTAAAACCTTACTTTACTTTTACTTCTTCACGGAAAAAAAGTAGCCAAGGAATTCATTACTAAGTAGTGCATATTACAAAGCAGCTTAATTTTTGAAATTGCATGTAGGTTTTTCAAAAACAGGCTCAATATGTATTTGTTCATTTTATGCTCATGTTAATTTCAAACATTTTTACTCACTATTATAATAACAATTATTTATGTAACTACATGCAAGTAACCCTAAACCAAACAATATTCCTAACCCTAACTATTTCATTAATGTTACTCAGTATTAAATGAATAATTGCACTGTAACAAGGTCACCTAAAATAAAGTGTAACCGAAGACTTTAATGAGAAATGGTTTGCGTGTATACAATATACACAGCCCGGACTGGAAAATAAGACTGAGAGTTATACTTGTCCAGTCCTTTGTAATAATCTTTTCTGCCAAAAATATTTGTTTCCATCAAACCATGCCAACAAAGATTTATTTTCAGCTTTTCTTAAAAACAGGAAAAACTAATTTTAAACATTTGAAAACTAAGCCTTTCAAAAGAAATAAAAGCAGTAAGAATACATGTTTGGTTACACTTTATTTTAAGGTGTCCTTGTTACAGTGCTACATTCAAGAATTGAGTCATATAAATCAACTACATACTTGTTATATGGTTAGGGTTAGGATTAGTGTTTGGTTTAGGGTTGCTTGCATGTATTGTTATTATAATACTAATAGAAAGACTTTTAAAAGAAAGAAAAGCAGTTAGACTGAACTTGATCGTGTCTCTTCTCTGCAGTCCTCAAGTCCATCATGAACTGGGCGTCATTTTACGCGGTCATCAGCGGCGTGAACAGACACTCAACGGGCATCGGCCGCATCTGGCTGTCGGTCATCTTCATCTTCCGGATCCTGGTGCTGGTGGTGGCGGCCGAGAGCGTGTGGGGTGACGAGAAGTCAGGCTTCACCTGCAACACCCAGCAGCCTGGCTGCAACAGCGTGTGCTATGACCAGTTCTTCCCCATCTCCCACATCCGCCTGTGGGCCCTGCAGCTCATCCTGGTGTCCACCCCAGCCCTGCTGGTGGCCATGCACATCGCTCACCGCCGCCACGTCCAGAAGAAGATCCTGCAGGTTTCTGGCCGTGCCAGCGCCAAGGACTTCGAGAACATCAAGAGCCAGAAGTTCAAGATCACCGGGGCTTTGTGGTGGACCTACATGATCAGCATCATCTTCCGCATTGTCTTCGAGGTGGTTTTCTTGTACATTTTTTACCTGATCTATCCGGGGATCAAGATGGTGCGTCTGGTGAAGTGTGACTCCTATCCCTGTCCCAACACAGTGGACTGCTTTGTGTCGCGTCCGACGGAGAAGACCGTCTTCACTATCTTCATGCTGTCCGTGTCTGGAGTCTGCGTCTTGCTGAACATGGCAGAGGTGCTGTATTTAATAGGCCGGGCGTGTATGAAATACTTTAATGGAGCAGCGGGTGAACCCAAAGCACCTTGGCTTGCTCAGAAACTGGCAACTTACAAGCAGAACGAAATAAATCAGTTGATATCAGAGCATTCGTTCAAGCCCAGATTCAACGTTGGCCGCAGGCCTCCCGGGGACAAGAGCGAACGCTGCTCTGCTTTTTAGACCAAGGTTTCTATCAACCAGTAGTTAATGGAGATGGATGTCTGTAATCATATTAATCAGTGATCTACTTTTGCTTAAAGGCCCCTCTACATGTGAGAATTAATCATGCACTCTGAAAAATAAAGGTGCTTCACCACGCCATAGAAGAACCTTCTTTTTTCACAGAACTTTTAAACATCCGAAGAACCTTTCTCGGTTCTTTATTTTAAAAGAAGGTTCTTCAGATTCAAATCACCAAAAATAGTTCTTCTATGGCATTTCTGTGAAGAACCTTTTAAGCACTTTTATTTTTAAGAGTATGGGGGGAAATATGCTGGAGAATATTAAAAAGCAGATAAGATCAGAGGAATAATAATTGAGTTTGACATAAAACAAACACTGCAGAGGATCAACAGTTAGTCATTTGCATCTGTACTGAAGTTAATATTTGTGCAAATACTATTCGACCAATAGAAGGTCTATATATCACAAATCTTTTGATCTTTTGACCCAATACAAGGCTTGCTGTGTGGAAAGAGGAGATGGTACATTTTAACCTTTTTACTGTGTTGTTTTATGTTATTTAAAGTTATTTATTGAAAACCGAAACCCTGGACCATAAAACAAGTTAGTTAGGAAAAAAATGGATGAATGAAAACAGAAGCCCTGAAGTATGACATCATATCCTGTTCCCTGTGCTTGTTGATTTAACTGATATTTTGATATATATATATATATATATATATATATATATTGCAGAATAACCTCTAAATAATGTTATGTTGATAGAATACACATTTTTTATTATGTTTGAACTAAAATGTGCAATTATTTTCTGGCTTTAAAGTTGATCAAAATGCCCCTTTACATTTACTAAAGCATCTTGTTCATTTTGCTTTGACTTGTAAGGGATTTTGTTTTTATTATTAGTTAGATATGTCACTTCTGACAGAAGGGCATTTTCTTCATCTTTGCAAGCACAAGTGTTAAAAAGACAAAACAAACCGACCTGAGGCCACATATATTTACACGACTGTAAATAAAAGCTTCTTTGTTCTCCCAATGTAAAGTTGTACTAGCAACCACAGCTTTCTCTAACACCTTTCAGAAGCCACACAATCACAGGAGATAATATTTTCTTGGCAGGACTTAACTGAGGCAATTTTTTGCTTGCAGTATCAATTTCATAACTGTATCATAATATTTCCCCCTATTTAAGTTAAAGCAATTGGCTGATGATATATAAAAGGCCTCACATACTGAATAGAAATTACTTTTGCCAGTAACACCTTTCAGTGTTTACGTCTACTATCAGCGACGGCTTACATGTCAGTTGACCTCTAAATCCTGAATCACAACTTTAAAGCACTGCTCTTGGACCCAGGTTCAGTTTCCGTCCCATCACTGGAGATGTGCTCAATGATTAGTTGGGGACCACTGAATACCCATGTAACCTGCTAAAGTACCAATGTTTAATAAAATGTTTTAAAACTGCTGGTTTTCTAACTCTTCCCACTTTTAGTATTCCTATAACAGACTTATACAGCAAATTATTATTATTTTTTTTTTGACTTTCTGATAAAACCAAAACAGTGAGGTGAGACGTCTGATCATAGAAATGAAATATTATGAAATGGATGTTTAGAAAATGGGAATAATCGAATTAGCATTTTGAGTCTCTAAATAATATTATGGCAATATCATAAAAATATTTAATTTAAGCTTTAGAGTTATCATCCTCTGACTTGAAATAAAACATGGCAAGATATGTGACTTTAACACTGTCCTGCAGAGTTCAGCTCCAACTTACCTCCAAACAGTTAAAGCTAGCTGTCACGAGCTGCACTGGAGTTGCCTGCGGAAGCCTCCAGAGGGCACTCCAGCCCGGACTTTGTTCATTGTTTGTATGTCTCTCTGTTAAGGGGTGTATTCCAGAAAGCAGGTTATGTGACATACCCGGGTAAGTTTAAGGGTAAGTTAGTGTATAACCTTAACTTTCGGTTCCAAAAACGGTGGTAACTTTCTGAGTATGTATGTAACCATAGGAACTTACTCTCTGAAGATAACCTGCTCGGTAGCAGGTTATATTCCAGGGGAAGTTTGTTTCAGAAGGTTACTGAGCATGACGTGTCCTAGTTTTTATGCAGGTAGAGAGTTATAAGACCCTGTATTCATGTATTTTAATTTCCTAATGATTCATTGAAAGAGCATTAACGGGTTTCAAAAGATTTGTTAATTTATTTAACACATCTCTTGAGACCACATTGCAAATGTCACAAACCGCAGTTTTTTGTGTCAGGGCATTTTTTGTACAATGTGGGCATGTGCAGTGGCTTTACATGGAATAACTCCCTAGGAGACACCCTCTTGCCCCCCCAAATTTATGTAGCGATTGATTGATGTTTGACACCGTGAAGGATAGTGTATGCCATTACGTTTTGTTTTTTAAAGATTACTTTAAACATGTGACGTGAAGAAGATATTTAAATAACGACTTTATAGTATTGAAAAGTCTTGCCGTTTATCGTAAAGGTGTGTGAATATTGATACCATGCATCTTCACTGTTTTTTCTTATATATTTGCCAGTGGGGTACTAGCACTGTAATGTCTCTTCATTTAAGTTGTTCTAGCTCATATGAGCTCATGTTCTAGCTCATATGAGTTTTACATTACGTGACCTTTTGAGTACATACATGTATGAACACTGAATAAAACAACCAAGCAGAAGACTGATAATCACTTCTGACATTTTTCAGTCAATCAATGGCATTTTCCACTGGCACGGCAATATTAAGTCCCTCCCCTATACATCTTTCCCCATGACGGTAACCGTTTTGTTTTTAGAACAGGGCTGCAAATGAACCAAACCCACCCAAACTAACTTGAACATAAACATACATAACGTTATTTTCTTTATTTTTTAGATGTATTGCTTTTTATTCATTATTATTGGCTTCAGTTCTCTCTGTGAAATATGCTGCTCCCTTTTTTTCACTGTCATTTTCCATTTTGACTCGTGAAATTGGTGATCCATTAAAAATGTCTTTATGTATGCGCATTAACTCTGGATAACCAGTAGGAGGTTGCTTAAACTAATGCGGGTTTGGGGTCAATCATCCCAGAGGTTATGTTTTACCAAATGGTAAGTTCTCCAAGCTTTCTGGAATACACCCCAGGACTTGTATTATGAAGTATCTCCCCCGTTTCCATACCAACCCTGTAATGTCTCCACCCCGCTTGTGTGTTGCCATGCCTACAGATTAGTTAATTCCCCTTGTTACCTTGCTATGTATAGTACTTTGTGTTTCTCCCTCTGTAAGCCATCCGTGTTCCTGGGTTCCTTGTGTGTTCCCTGTTCTGGATTTATTATTGACCATGCCTGCCTCAGATATTCGCTCTTGTCTCTGCCCCTTTGAATACTGTTTGCTGTTGGCCCGACCTCGCTACGCTCCTTAATACTTAATAAAAACTGTATTTCGTTGTGGACTGAACAAACCTGTGAAATCCGAGCTACCCGACTGGGGGTTTCCCTGCAGCTTCTGGGATTTCATGACATATGCACTCCTCCTAGCCGGGTCATCACTCACTGTACAGTCCTCGGAGGACGGCCACCGATCCCGAGTCACTGCACAAGATTGCTGCTGTTCCTGAGCTGCTGCACCAGCCTTAAGCCAAAAGGGAAATCAAGCCACAGTCTTCAGTGTACCCCAGTGGCCCGACCCGCTAGAGCCTGCCAGCGATCCAGATTCACTCTGGCCCGACCCGCCAGAGATCCTGACTCGCCGTGGCTCAATCTGCTAGAGCCTGCCAGCTATCCTGATTCACTGTGGCCCGACCTGCCAGGGCCTGCCAGCAATCCTGACTCACTGTGCCCCGACCCGCCAGGGCCTGCCAGCGATACTGATTCCCCATGGTTTCCGCCAGTGACTGCACGACTTCTGGAGAAGTCGGTTCCAGCCGTAGAGTCTCTGAAGGATTTGCTGGTGGCTGCACAACTCTTTGAGGTATCAATGGATTCCACAGAGGATAGGGTGGTTCTGCTGGCGATTGCACAGCCACCTGAGGTGTCCAATTCACCCATGGAGACATGGGAGGTTCTGCCAGTGGCTGCACAAACGATCACCCTTGACATTCCCCTGAGACCTGTGTCTTACCTAGATATGGCCAAGGAGGCCATGAAACCTTCTTCCAGCCCCAAATCGGCCATGGAGGCCGCCATTGAACATCGTCCGGTCCTGTCCCAGCTAAGGAAACCGGCTGCCACGAACTAATAGCAGGTACTGTCTCTGCCATGAAGGCCATCACTAACCTCTCTATGTTCCACGTCTCCAGCTCCACCCAGTTGGGCATCTCCACCGCAAGTGCCAACTAGGTGGGCTTCTCTGCCCTGGAATATCTGGAATCCACTCCTAGGGGAGGGGCTATATCACAAGCTGCACTGGAAGCCTCCAGAGGGCACTCCAGCCCAGACTATGCTCATTGTTTCATCTCTCTGTTCAGGACTTGTATTATGAAGTGTCTCATGCTGTTTCCATGCCAACCCTGTAATGTCTCCACTCTGCTTGTGTGTTGCCATGCCTACAGATTAGTTTATTCCCCTTGTTACCTTGTTATGTATAGTATTTAAAGGTTGGTTGATCATTGTGGATGTACTTTGTGTTTCTCCCTCTGTAAGCCATCCGTGTTCCTTGTGTGTTCCCCATTCTGGATTTATTATTGCTATGCCTGCCTATTTGTCGTTCGCCTGACCTCGCTGCGCTACTGGATTATTCTCTCGCTTTTGATGTGTCTGTTCGCCGTTACCTTGCCTGACTCTACTCTGTTTGTGATAATAAAGTAGTTGCACATGAATCCCCACGTCTCTGCTGCTCGTCGTTACACTAGCAGGGATACAGCTGTGGTTTTATGCATGTTTATGACAGCTGTCATTAAGTGTCATTCGTCACTTTTATTTATATAGCGCTTTTAACAATAGTAGCAAAGCACTGAACATTATCAAATAGAACAACAGAGTAATGGTAATGTATAATGACGAGAATTAAACGTTATTTATCAAATGCAGAGACGGTCTATGTTGTCAAGACGACGATAATCACTGGAAATCAGGTGTCCTCAACTAAGCAAGCCAGAGGCGACAGCAGCAAGGAACCAAAACCCCATCCATGATAGAATGGGGAAAAAATCCTTGGGAGAACCAGGCTTAGTTGGGTCCAGTTGTGGCCGGACACCCAGCACCTAATTTCGAGTTCAATTTTAAACATGTTGGATTGTGTGAGGACTTATAGTGTGTGTGTGTGTATGTGTGTGTGCATCTGGATTTGGCGATTTGTCCACGGAGCTCATCTAGGTGTTCTGATAATGATCATCTCTTTGTGTTGGTACACTGTCTGATCTGGGTACGGACTGAGGAACAGAATAATAGAGAGACAGACTAATATTAGCGTAGAGGCCATTCTTTTTACGATGTAACGAGTACACCGTGTGTTAAGG